>JARUKP010000419.1:0-11675 GCA_029874955.1 Octopus insularis | reverse complement strand
TACTTCCTGTTTCTATTGTGCCTGTAATTCAAAGGGTCAGCCTTGTCACACTGTGTCATGCTGAATATCCCCGAGAATTACATTAAGGGCACACATGTCTGTGGAGTGCTCAGCCACTTGCACGTTTATTTCATGAGCAGGCTGTTCCATTGATTGGATCAACTGGAACTCTCGACGTTGTAAGTGACGGAGTGCCAACTATGCTACAAGATTAACCTGAGCTTAAGTACTCCATCACATACTCTTACTACCTCTATGACCTTATCCACGCATTTCTCAGCAAGAAGTATGCCCACACCACCTACCCCATCGCTGTTACCTTCTTAGATTTTATTCCTACATGTCTTACCTGTGAGGAACCTGGCTAAAGCTCCTTTCCACCTTACCTCTTGAATGCAACATACATCAACATACCTCTGTTCAAGCAGCTCAACAATCTTGCTAGACCTACCTTTCAATGTGCCTACTTTGACAGTGCCAACTCTGAGAAACTGGAAAGGGACATGGGAAGAAGAGATGGTATTCATCCCCCTGAAAAGAAGGTTTCGATGATCGTTTGATAACAGACATGTCACATCAGTTGCTCTTGCTTTAACCTATCATCATTCAAACATTAAAATTGTTGCCCTTATTGGGAGGGGGTGAATGTAATGAAAGCATTGTAAATATAAGCGTTATTGCTACAAATATAAATAGGTCAATGATTAAATTAAGTAGTAATTTATATATAGAAAGAGAAAGAGGTAGGTGGTTTGTTCATTTCCTAAGTAACATATCTCCTTTTAGTGCATGCAGTAGTGTGGATGATGAGGGGGTGGGGGTTAGAGCTATGCAAGTCTTCTGATACAGAAGCGAAGCAGAGCCCTGTAGGAGTTTCCAGTATAAGAGATTTCCAATATAGGTGGTGGTGGGGGAAGGAATGGGTGGGTGCACCACAGATAAGCAACAACCAGCTTCGCCTCAGGAAATAGCAGTAGCAGTAAGGCAGAGAGAGAGAGAGAGGCTTGAAAGACTTTATCACTGGAGGAAATCATGACAAGAATGAGAAAGATACAGGTTAATAAAACAAGGCAAGAACGTTTCCGAATTTTAGAGAGTGAGGGAGAGATCACTGATGAAAATATGGCAAAGTATGGGAACACAGGTTATGAAACAGGAAGAGAATATGGCAAAGATTTAAAGAATTATGAGTTTTGAAAGTTATTTTAAGAATTAAAGAATTACGAGTTAGATGAATGAATGATGAGGGATTAAAAGTAGAGATATTTCTTAGCTTAGTTGGTTATTTCACATGGAGCAAGCTATGTGAAAGTTTGGAAAACTATGCATGAAGGGTACTTTATATAATCTACAGCCGGAAGTGGTCAAATAAAGGGCTAGTTTCACCTTGGGAAATAGAAGACACTAGGCAAAGAGAAGAGAGAGAGAGAGAGAGGCTTATAAAACTTTTATCATTGGAGGAATCGTGGCAAGTATGAGAATGACGACCTGGCCCTCATAGCAGAATCACTACCAGAACTAGAGAAGAAATTTCAAGTGTGGAAGCAAGGTTTAGAATTGAAGGGCCTTAGAGTCAATGTTGCAAGTAAGTAGAAAGGCAAACACATTACACACCCCTTCAGGTAGGTGGCCCTGCTCAATCTGTAGAAAAGGTGTAGGTAGAAACTCCATAAGATGTACCCAGTGTAAGCTATGGACACATAAGAGGTGCAGCATCATCAAAGGAAGATTAACCGGGAAGACAGATCTCACATGCAGCAGATGCACAGGGGCAATAAATACCACAGATGTTCAGAAAACAGATTCCATCACATGCCAGGGAGAAAAACTAGAAGGAGTTGATTGCTTCCGCTACCTACGTGACCAAGTCTGTAGTGGAGGGTGGATGCTCAGAGAGTGTTACCACTAGAATAAGAATAGCCTGGACAAAGTTCAGAAAGGTTCTACTCCTACTGGTGACAAAGGGCCTCTCACTCAGAGAGTACATGCATTGACTTGAAAGAAATGATCTGCTGGATGTGTAATGTCAGTGTGCACACACGACAGAATCTAAGCACCCTGAGAGAAATGTTGGACATAAGAAGTATCAGATGTAGCATGCAAGAGAGACATTTGCGCTGGTATAATCATCTACTACGGATGAATGAGGTGAGCTGTGTGAAGAAGTGCCACTCCCAAACAGTGGAGGGAATCTGGGGTAGAGGTAGACCCAGGAAGACATGGGATGAGGTGGTGAAGCATGACCTTCGAATGTTGGGCCTCACAGAGGCAATGGCGAAAGACCGAGACCTCTGGAGATATGCTGTGACTGCAAAGACCCAGCAAATAAAGTGAGTTCACGGCTGTATCCTATACCAATTTCATATAACCAGCCCTAGCCCATTCAAAATTACCTTGGATCATGGGTGACCTGCTGTGCTTGAGGAGACCTATTGAGTCAAGTACATCAACATCAAAATGAAAATCAAATGGAAATTGTCGTTGTGATCCCCATGCCAGTGGCATGTAAAAAGCACCATCTGAATGTGGCCGATGCCAGTGCTGCCTTGACTGGCTTCCATGCCAGTGGCATGTACAAATCACCAACCAATCATGGGTGTTGCCAGCCTCCTCTGGCCCTTATGCCGGTGGCACGTAAAACGCACCCACTACACTCACAGAGTGGTTAGCATTAGGAAGGGCATCCAGCTGTAGAAACACTACCAGATTCAGGTTGGAGCCTGGTGCAGTTCCCTGGTTTCCCAGACCCCAGTCGAACCATCCAACCCATGCCAGCATGGAAAGCAGATGTTAAATGATGATGATGGTGATGATGATGATGATGATGATATATATATATTGTTTTATTGGTAACTAGTTTGCAAAATTAATCCTCTTTCAATTTTTGGTGATTATGTTCACAACAGCCATAAATATGATCAACAATTAAAACAGATTTAACTCGGTAAAGTAATATATTGTCAACAACACATAAAATGATAATAACAGCACATTTTATTTCTTGAAAAACTTATTCTGTATATGAAAATTTTGTTCTTACAAACAAAAACAAGAAAGAGAGAAAGAATGAATGAATAGATATGTGTGTGTGTGTGTGTGTGTGTGTGTGTGTGTATGTGTGTGTGTGTGTGTGTGCGCGCGCGTGTAAAAGCAACAAGTGAAATGTCCTCAACCATGCTCAAGAGGGCAGTAATTTTGAATAAGAACTGACTCAAACCTGTCCAATCCATGCTCATATGAAAAGCGGATATAAAATAATGATGAGGAGGAAAATTAATAAAGCTAGATATATGCTTACTTGTTAAAAAGTTGCAGTATTGTTGCGTTTTTTCCCATGATCTTAATCAAATTATTCCAGCTGTCAGGATTTAAATTTGGTAAATTGTAGGTTTCCTGAAACACATTACAATATTACAATATGTTGATGGTGGTGTTGATGATATATTATAATTTGGGTATCTTAAATAATCAAAACTAAGAATATAAAAAGGAAGGAACAAGGAAATGAACAGCTAAAAAAATAAAGATAATGTCCAGTTATTCATTTCATGAAGACATATGGCTCAGTGGTTAGAAGGTTGGGCTCATAATCATGGGGTAGTGAGTTTGATTCCTGGACTGGGCTGTGTATTGTGTTCTTGAGCAATACACTTTATTCCACGTTGCTCTAGTTCACTCAGCTGTGAAATGAGTTGCGACATCACCAGTGCCAAGCTGTATCGACCTTTGCCTTTCCCTTAGATAACATTGGTGACATGGAGAGGGGAGGCTGGTATGCATGGATGACTGCTGGTCTTCTATAAACAGCCTTGCCTGGGCTTGTGCTTCGGAGGGTAACTTTCTAGGTGCGAACCTATGGTCATTCATGACCGACAGGGGTCTTTATTATTCATTTCATATCCACTTTGTCAAGGTGGTTACAGCATTACTTAATTAGGGCCACAATATGAATATTTAGGCCAACTGGAGAACATAAATTCAACATTGCAAATCAATGAAACATTCATCACACACTGTTTTTACAGCTATACAGTAGTTAGCTGTAGCTACGCACGACATCCATTAGCAATCATGAGTTTAACCAATGATATAAAAGCATCTTCGCTTTGAATACAAATGATTAAGCCATTGAGTGGTAAAATGATACCTTACTAACTTAAGCCAGTTGTGATTCTTTAAACTTTATTATCCATTTAGAAAATGATAATGTAAATAACATTGTGTATCAGACAATATATCTAACATAAAGATGCTTTACACTAGGTGTTTTCAACTACTATACCGTGATACACATATTTCTGTGTACAGACTACAAATGTTTGGGGCCAAGTTGGAAAACGCCAGGATATTTAGAAAACTGGTTTTAATGCACCACACTGGTGCATGTGCATTCTTTTGTAGTAAGTTGTAATATGTATGTGCATCTGTGTTTTAACAATTTCAATATTCTTATTTTTTATGTATATACTAAACTTGTTGAAATTTTCTAACACTTTTAACCCTTTAGCATTTTAATTAATATTCTACACATTTTATGTTCAAACTAGCAATATCCAGCCTATTACACCTACCCTACAATGTCATTCTAAAAATAGACAATTACATCACTGAAATCTCAAAGCAATGAGATAATGCATGATTAATTCAAAACAATATGAATAAAAAAGTATTACATTTGACAGAGCCAATCTGAATGTTAAAGGGTTAATGCATTGGATTGTAAAAAGTTGAAGATCAGTTTTAGACCAACACCAAAGTATGCAATCCTTAAAATTAGAAATGATAAAACTTAAGGGGATAAAATAGATTTGTTTTTTCCTTTTTTAGAAACATGCTACTTGTAGGCAAATGAAAATGGTTTACAATAATATGCTCATGTAAATTCCAGATAACTCACAAAGAAAACTTTGACAAACTTCATAAAACCTGACACTCTTTAAAAATCTCTCATGATCCCCACACAGGGGTGGACTGAACTGTTGGTCAATTGGGCACTGCTCGAGAGCCCTGAGTACTGAGGCGCCCTCACTCTACATTTTAACTCTACTAAATCAATGCTAAGGGGCCTGGTAAACAGTTATGCCTGAGGGCCCTTGATACTCTCTCAGTCCTCCACTGTAACTCACATAACTCACCAAGCTAACAGGACAGCTGTTACATGGGGTATCAACCTTAAATTGCATCTTACTGTCTTAAATAATGAGAGGATTATACATCAGATAATATAGTCATTGACAACACAACAATGTCATGGTGACATTGCTGTACAATTAAGGTTCTAATTTTACAATTATACTTCAACAAATGTAAATATAGTCATTAATGCACACATTTCATACTGCTCACTGGTTGTCAGATTTGAACTGACAAATATATACACATTATATATATATATATATATATATATATATATAAACAAGACATGAAGGCAAACAATTAGCTGCTACACCTTGATGCAATTTTCAATAAGTATAAACACAGAAAAAAATTAAACTTCCTTTTAACAGAATTCTGATTATAATTCTATTTGAGTGTATTATGATAGATTCACTTACTTTGGCACTATATTCTTTCTGCCATACAGGGTTGTTGTTAATGTTTGCTGCAGTTAAGTTAAGTAAATAATTCTCATGGTTCAGTACAGTCTGAAAGATGCATGAAATAAAATGTTAATACTGACATCATCATCACCATCACCACCACCATCATCATCATCGTCATCACCACTCAATGTCTGTTTTCCATGTTGGCACAAGTTGGACAGTTTGACAGGATTTGGCAAGTTATTGTGCTAAGTTTCAATGTCTGCATTTGGCATTGTTTCTATGGCTAGATACTCTTCCTAATGCCAACCACTTTACTGTGTATATTGGGTGCTTTTATGTGGTACTGGCACCAGTGAGATCACTGTATAACTCACAAGACAAGACACCTCTACTGAGTGGGGAGTAGTATTGAGGGATGTGGTTCTGTGTCAGGTGCCGAGAGGTTTAAAGTATGACAGAGAGACAGAAACAGGTGTCTTGTGCAGGGAAGATGCATGGCTACTCCAACTTGAGAAGGAAAAGGATAGTAGGGAAGATGTGTCACGGCATATCCTCAAGTTACAGGAAGGTGAATAGAAGTGATGTGGTAAGTAGGTAAGTAGTTTGTGAGTGTGGAAGGATGATAGAAGGAATGAAATATAGAAGAAAATGCAATGATTGATGAATGCCGGTGGAGGTGTGAATATGAGTCGCAGCTGAGGAAGTAGGTGAGGGTCAGGGAAGTAATAGGAGGGAGCAAAAATGATGTGAAGTGTGTGGGGGATTTGAAAGAGATGCACAGTGCTATGGATGAAGTTAGGGGTACATAAGAGTGGAAATAGTGGGAGATGAAGAGAGGTAATGGTGGGGAGAGCTGTCATTGACAAAATGAAAGTGTACAGGTAAAAGGAGTGTTCAGTAGAAAATGAGGTGGTAAGGGAAGATACAGAGAATGCATGAGACGAAGGAAGAGACTGCAAGGAGGGTGAAAGGTAGAGGGATGAAACATGCAGTTCAGCTCTCACAATTACAACAGCTGAGTGAACAGTATCCCAGTCAGAAGAGTGCAGGGTGGGTTTTAGGAAGAGAAGTTGTGGGGTGGGGGTAGATTTGTTGGACACAAATTGGGTGCAGCATAGACATAAGTGATATGTTTTTAGGGCTTCGCTTTTGCTAAGATAGACAAATCCTTTTCAGTGCAGTAAATCACCAATCAGCTCATCCCATCATCTCCAGTAGACACACAATAGCTATCCCCACTATCATTATCATCACTATTTAAAACCAAAGCTGTTATCAACTAATCATCTTCATCATTTGATTATTCTACACTCACATCCAAGTTGCCCACACTATTTCTACCAATTCCAGCAACAAAATGAATTTAGTTCTTTAGTTAAGACCATTATCGTTCTGGCCATGTGGGACTACAGTCACAAAAAGATGCTTCAAAAGTATTTAATACAATAAATACTGAAATTCCTCATAAATATAAAACAGAGGTTCCCAATCTAGGATCAGCTGTTCTAAGAAGTGTGTGTATGAGGTGGTGGTAGTGTGTGTGTGTGTGTGGTGGGGCAAATAGGTGGTACTATGGATCTGTGAGCAGTTTTCAAAATTTTAAAGGCTGCAGTTACATATATCTTTCAACTGAGAGATAAAGTGGGAGAATTAGTTTGCTATCAACAGAAAGGCTAATTGAGTGGATAAACCTTCCAGGAGTCTGGGGATGTGTAAGAAATTTACTTAATAAAAAAGTATTTGTCGATAATGAAAAGGTTGAGAATTACTGAAATAAGAATAACCTAAAGAGAACTAAAATATCCCTATTTATCAATTCATCAAGACAGTTATTTCTAATTAGCTTCCTGCATTAAATGTATTAACACTAACTTTTGTTTTTTATGTGAAAAGCATCTCTAAATTCATTCTCCAAAGAACTCGTATTTTCTACATATTCATTGGTATATTTACTTCATCATCATCATTTAATATTCGCTTTCCATGCTAGCATGGGCTGGATGATTTGACTGGGGAGTGATGAACCAGATGGCTACACCAGACTTCAATCTGATCTGACAGAGTTTCTACAGCTGGATGCCCTTCCTAATGCCAGCCACTCAGAGAGTGTAGTGGGTGCTTTTTACGAGCCACTGGCATGAGGACCAGTCTGGCAGTACTGGCAATGGCCACGCTCAAATGGTGTTTTTTTATGTGCCACCTGCACAACACTTTTGCAGCAAACATAACAAAGTCTTTAATGAAGACAAGTCGTTGATTGATATTGTTTATTTTTCACTGCATAATCAATATTATTTAGACAGGTTATAAATAATTATTTCTAATCTAGGAACAAGGCTAGCAATTTTGAGGGGAGAGGCTTGAGTGATATTTTACCAACCCTGGAAAGATGAGAGGCAAAGTTGACATAAGCAGGATTTGAACACAGAACATAAAGAGCCAGAGTATTTTTTTTTTCCCAATATATCAAAAATTCTGCCAGCTCACCACCCTTGTATTGGTAATAATATGAATAGCACATAATGTTAATTCACTTATTTATGAACTAATGATTCATATATATACCAGAACGAAACACTAGTCTTCTGAATTAGCCAACTCCATTAGCAACACAGTAATTAAAGTGATAGAAAGGAAAACAATTTACTCTTTACAGAAAATAGACAAACTTGAAATTTTCTTCTCACTTTCTATTTTTTGAAATAATAACTGATAAAAACATAACTTTGTACAAATCCAGAACCAGCAGATTAACATCCCAGATAAATGCCCCAGTTAGAGAAGCTTTGCTCTGTATAGTTGCTTGACTATCTAGTAATAGCAACCAAATTTCCCTCAAACCACAGCCAACTCCCTGTAAATGATTATGTCTAGAATATCTTTGATCTTTTGTCTGCTAGATTAGTACACATTATCATCATCATCATCATCATCATCATCATCATTTAACTTCCATTTTTTCCATACTTGCATGGATCAAACACAGTTCATTTGAACTAAAGATGTAAACATTAACTCAACAAAATCAAGTAAACCAATTTAAAAACTCTCCTTAAAACTTACCCAAGAGCTTGTTGGATATGGACCGTCAATATCATAAATACGATAACTTGGATTGACAGCTTTGTTGAGAATGTAAGGTGTAATGCTACCAGCTATGTAGGCAACACTGACTGGACGTTTCATATCACTCACATCATAAAACACTTCAAAGCTATCCATGTGAGTGTGTCCAAAAAACTGTGCTGCTACTGTACTTTCATATCTGAGGAAAATAAATTGAGCAATGAAATTGTTAGCATATTAAATATATACATTGTGAAAGTTAAAGTGGTATGTAGATATATGACATTATAAGCACCAATTTGAGGCAGTGGACAGTTTTTTATCTTTCTTTTTTAAGCCTCAAATAAAATCATAACAGTTTCTTCTATCAATGTTGCATTGTAATTTATTCTTCTTCAGTTTTTCTGTTATTTCTCTCTTCTCTTCTTGGACTTGCACTTTCCTCTTTTTCAGTTTCTCACTTCTCCTCCCCACCCACTTCTGTTTATATGCTTTACTCTCTGACCCATATACCTACCTTTATCACATTCCTCTTGTTCTTTTATGTACCTCACTAATTTTCTTCTCTTACAGAATAAAAGAACATTTTTTTTTTACTAGAGTTGTATTCTAATTATTCTTTTTATTCTCCTCTAACTTCTCGTCTCCCACAACTTCTACCTTCTTTCCCTCATTCTCTTGTTCACGCCATCCTTACATGCAACAGCATCTCACACTTATAGCCTTGCACAGACTTCTATTACACCCTCCATATTACTCTTGCCTTCTCTTTTACATCACACTTGCATCTGCTCCCACTTCTTTAAGTCCATGTTTTCCATACATGCACACACACACACAATACAGTTATGTACAAACATCAAGGTTTCACAGCCCCACTAACTCATACCACTACACTTCTGCACTTACACTCCTCTATACACATACTGCAAAAAGCTACACACATCCTTATATCCATCTTAAAATGTGGATATACAATCACACAGACACTGTCACCCATCCTCCCTTCCTAATTTGACCCATAAAACTGTATTTCCACCTGGCTCCTAATCCCTCGCCTGTTTATTTTCTTACCTTTCTTCTCAACCAATTTTCTCACCATACTTTTCTTCTAATGAAGGATATTTCCTTCCCTTCTTTAGCCCCTTACCGGCAAAGACGAGTTAACTTGTCTTCACCCAATTTGTCTTTTTCCGAGTGCGACGAGTAAACTTGTCCAAAACATATAATTTCAAAAGCAGCCACAGACGAGTTTATACATCAATTCTCAGTTTTTATGTGTGTGTGTTTTTTTATTTTTGTTTTTTTTTTTACAAATTATGCCCAGATGTTGAGCTCAGAAGATGACAATGAGTATGAACCTTCTAGTAGATGCTTGGGTACATGAAATGAGAGTGCAAGCTCATCTGATAATGGCTATTCTCTCTCAAGTGAAGAGGAGGAAAAGGATGAACGAATTTGGTGTTGACATGTGGTGTCGGAAGAATGCGTGTTTCCTCCACCATTACACTTCCCATTCACGGGAAATCCTGGAATACCAATTGATCAACACACAGCTGATATTGATCACTTTGCTGAACAAACTGGAAAAAGAGATTGTATGTGGTGTGCTGTAACAAAGACAGAAATTTGTGTGTTTTTTGCCTTGGAAATACTTGGGGGTATTGTGAAAATGCCTGATCAAGAAATGAACTGGTCGAAAGATGAACTACTTGAAAGACCAATTTTTTGGAAGCTGATCAGTTTGAAACGTCATAAGATAAAACTGTGTCTTCATTTTGGAATAATGAAACTTTTGATGCAGAAACACATCCCAACCCAAAATAGTATAAAGTTTATGATGTGTTTATGATATTTAGTTAGAACTTTATGAACTGTTATACCCCTAACCAAGATTTATCTATAGATGAAAGCCTTATACTGTTCAAAGGAAGGTTAGGATGGGTTCAGTACATACCTCTAAAAAGGTTGAGGTTTGGAGTGAAGTATTTTTTTTTTGTGAAGCAAAGACTGGATATATGTACAGAGTAATCATTTATTTTGGCAAAGGAACACAGTTTGATTCAGAATATAGTAAATATCCTGTGAATTCTCATGTTGTGTTGTCTCTGATGAAGTCTTTACTTGGTAGAGGTTATTGTGTTACTGTGGATAACTTTTACACTAGTCTGCAATTAACTGATATTCTGGTTAGTCACAACACCAATATTTATAGAATTCTGTTTGAATAGAAAGAAAGTGCCTGAAGAGCTGAAAAGGGCAAAACTGAAAGAAAGGGGAAGTTGCAGCATTTCAGAGAGGTAGGTAATGACTCTTCATTGGAAGGACGAGGATGTTGCAATGTTTTCAATCATTCACAACCCCGCTATGAAGGATGTTGAGACAAGATAAGGGCCTGCGAAGAAATCAACAGTTGTATATGATTACAATTTTACAATGGGTGGAGTTGACAAGGTGGCCCAACAACTAGTAGATTATCCCATCACACAAATGGGGAAAGATATATTACAAGAAAGTCTTCTTCCAGTTGATGGATCTTATGTTATGGGATTCTAACATATTGTACAATGTAGCAGTCACTGAGGCAGGAAAAAAACCCCTCACACACCTGAAATTTCATATGTAGATTATATGAGATATCATCGCAAAATATGGGACAGATTTACAATCTACTGAAGTAGTAAGGAGACTTTCAACTTCACCAGAATGTTCATATTTTACACCAGGGCATTTTCCAATGGAAGTCCTAGCAACAGAAAAGAAGACAAATCCAACAAGAAAATGTGCCATATGTTGTCTGAAATGTGACTATAGAGGGAAACCAGTCAGGAAGGAGTCATGATGTATGTGTAAACTCTGTAATGTACCTTTATGTGTAGTACCATGCTTTGCAAAATACCATACCAAATAATCCTTCATAAAATGCCAGAGAAAGTAAGATGTATGGGAAGATGAGGTAAAAAAAAAAAAAAAAAATTAATCAGAGGTAAATTTGCAACATACCTGTTGCCGTTCGTTAGCAATTTCTTTTATCTTTTTTTCTTTTTTGTAATATCGCTTTCC
>JARUKP010000418.1:0-11683 GCA_029874955.1 Octopus insularis | reverse complement strand
CTCTTATATGGTGAACTACATCAAACGAAAGTGGGTCTGTTCGAACGTAATTGTGAATTACCTCTCTAGTGGGTAAGAATGCCATAAAATTCTACACCAAATTTATTGAAAGAAGAAATTCTTTCAAAACAGATGAGAACTTTTATCAAGGAGATAAAGGTGTAGATTGATAGTGGAAAATTGGAAAAGTACCAGGATTGTAATAAAGCTAGAAATAGGAGCAGTAAAATCTGTGTAGAAGCTGAGACACGCAGACATTTGACTGTCGTACGAGATATGTTGCAGAAGAAATTTAGATGTTACGTTCGAAAATAATACAAACTGAGAATAGTTGATCTCCTGAAACTCAATCTAAATCGAAGACAGATCATTAGGTTTATGAAAAAATGGTAAATTACAAATCTGCAGCCTTTATTTAGCAGGCACAACCTATAATAGGTAATATATATATACCAGAAAGATGTTAATGATGCATAAATGGGTTACAGTGATGAAGCATTATTGCTAGACTGAAAGATTTAAAGACAATTGTTAATCACTTTAAGTTACATTACGCTTTGAAACTATTTAGACACAACTCGTACGTGCTTTTATATACATTAACAGAAAGTAAAAGGGAAAAATGCATTAGAAATGAATTTAAAAAATGGAGAAAGTTGGATTAATGGGTTGGGTAAAGTACATTTATTCGAGAAAGATATTTGTACAACAGCCGCATTTAAAAGATCAGTGTCATCCGATAAAAGCATTAGTAAAATGAAAATGAATGCTTAAAAGACAAAAATAGAACAGGAATTAACATTTGTGGGGCAGTAGAAGAAACTGTTCATTATTCTTCATGTGAACATAGAACGCTTGCAAATTGATAAGTTATGTAAAAATGACTTATAACGATTAATAAGAAATTGATTTACAAAGTGATCACATGAGAAAGGAATGCACTTCTGGTGTAATCACTCTAAGCTCTGACAACCACACAATTCATGCAAGATAATAAGTTTTGAGATATATCTAATATAGCTGGATGTAAATCTAAGGAAATAGTAAAGATAATAAGTATTTAGTAGAGACAAGTAAATTTTTCTTTTATTGACAAGGGAACGTTAACTTTCACCTCATCTTAGCTACATGAAGAGAATCTTTTTGATACACATTCGAAAGCAATCATAAAACAGATTTCATAGGAACCTGTCAAACTGGATTCAGAGCAATTCCTCTGAACAGTCATTGCTAGAGGATGATGAAACATGTCAGTATTACTCAAGACATTAACATTTTGGTATCATTAAAAGATGTGATACTACCATGCTGCTGCTATTAATCGTACTAATTCTAATGATGAAGAAATATTCGATCTATAAATATAAATTATATTGTTATAAACTACTTTTATGTGTGCAATCATTCGACTTTTGTTCAGTAGCACAGCTCGCAAAACATATGCTCCATATCATGCTCTAAGAATAAGATATCTGGTGCCCAAATGTGCCACGAAGGAGAAATATTTTTCAACTAGATGTTATATACTCTGTAGTACAATATAAGGTTGGTAGTTTGCATTCTAGGCCGATCGTCTATCACATAATATATGTTAGATACATTCCTCACGCTAGTATCAAATATAATAACTTCATTGAATGTTAATATTCTACAATTAGTGATAGATAATGAAAGTAGTATAATCCTTTCGGATATGGAAATGCATGAATGTAGTCCTGGATAATCATGGCAGTGATGCGTAGGAGATTCGATGCGAGGATGACCATAATATTTCGTAACATAAAGGCGACGAGCTTGCAGAAATGTTAGCATGCCGGGCGAAATGCTTAGCGGTATTTCGTCTGTCTTTACGGTGTGAGTTCAAATTCCGCCGAGGTCGACTTTGCCTTTCATCGTTTCAGCGCCGATAAATTAAGTACCAGTTGCGTAATGGGTCGATCTAATCAACTGGCCCCCTCCTCCCGAATGTCAGGCCTTGTGCCTAGAGTAAGAAATAATATTTCGTAACATTTATCTGTATGGAAACCTATAACATTTCACACACACACATACAGACAGCCACACACACACGCATATGCACGCGCGCACACTCACACACACACGGGGATAGAAATAGGGGATCTGAATCCGGTTAAGTACCTTACATGCACACTAGTATAATCCAGGTTCATGTTAAACACAAGGAATGATATGGAGGCACGTGCAATTGTTCACATTACACAATTACTCAGTATTACAGCCAATGAGTAAATCGCGAGTTCGCTTGTTTGTACTTTTTACTGTGTACGAAGTGTATGTTTAAGACTTTAAGATAAAAATGGAGAATTATGCATCCACATTGATTGTTTATTAAGGTATTATATACAATGTATTCACATTTAATTTCTGTCTGACATTTGTTCCTACCGGATAGATATCCTAGATTGTGGCGTCTGGTTGCATTCTTGTTGGTTAATTATATTATGAGTCTTTGAAGCGAACTGAATACAATAAAACAATTGCAAGAAAACTGACTCCATGCAACAAAACATTGCGATGGACCGATATAAACTGATGATGAAATCAAAAGATCGCGATACAATCCATAATGAAAATACAGAAAAAGAAAAAAATACGTTGTCCCTAGAACAATCAAAACAATAAACACAATAAAAGACATAAAAATAATAACAACACAATGCAATGTGGTTAAAATGATGAACAAATGAGAGGAAATATGAATAACTGCCAATTCTCTGAACGTATAAAAACTTGATCAGTAAATTATGGGTAAGCAAACACATGGTAATAATGATTTCCGCGATGATATTAAATAATCATTATTGCAGGATCTAGGAAACATAGGTTCCACCCTATGAAATAAAAACGTCACCTAAACAGTCAACAAATGGAAATAAATATATACTAAATATTGAATTGATCATTAAACGAATTACTATTGGGTAGTTTTATGTACGTATTTGAAACAAATACTGAAAATATATTCGATCATCAATAATAATGTGAGAAAATATAACATTAGTATCAGTAATATATTGGTATTTGGGAAACATAGAACAAAAAAAAAAACATTGATGTTTCAAATGGATTAGAAAAGAAGAAACTACAAGAATACATAAAATTACCGAAGAGGAAGATGCTAATACTCTCAGAATCGTTAGAAACTCAAACGCTCTCGAAACTGATATAAGTTGGCAATGTGTAACGTTCATGTGTGAAATAGTTGCCTCAGCATTTCGTGAACGACTGTTGAAATTGTTGGTAACGCTTGATTGGATGTTAAAAAAATAAGACCAATATTAATTCTGCAATAGAAAAATAACAAAAACAACTCCAGACAAATAAACCTGTTTTACCAACAATATATACAAATTTAATAAATGTACTTTTCAACAGAGGACATCTCTGTAAATTGATAGCATTAGAGCATGAGTACAAACGTCGCCTTGAAGGAATACTTTGTATGTATCGAATGGTTTTTGCTATATTAGTTGCACATTTTAATTATTTAAACAATATGTTTTGTGCTTAATTACCTCATGCCATACTTTTATATAGAATTAGTATTAATTATACATGTTGAGGCTGTTTGATTTATTTTTTCTATTCAAATTATCCATTTTATTTACAGTTTCTTTCACAATATGTGTGATCAACTTATTCCATAGAATAAGTGTTAATCTTATTTACTGGGACCTTTACATTGTTTCTTGTTTATTTTGTTTTCTGTTTTCCTATTATTATTATTATTGTTATTATTATTATCGTTGCTCTTATGCTGTTTCTCGGTCTTAGATTGTTTCCCAGTTTAAATCTGCATCGTATTAAAACCTCAACTTGTGGTCCGGGACACGGAGCATTTCGTACCTTTTATAGAAAAAGTATTTTCTACTAATTTTATTTATTCTTATATTGATTTGAGAATATTCCGCATAATTCTGGAAGAGCTTAAATTGATTTGATTCCTATACAGCTCACTCCCAAGTTGAGATTTCCAACATCTATTCTCAGACTTATTTCTCTGTTCCCATTGTTCTAACTATAACCAACATTATTATAACCTTATTAACTTCCCAGATTCAAGTAGAATGTAAAGACTTGCATTTGTTTGAAGTTGTTATATTCAACTGCGTTTTATTCTTCGCATTATTCTATTCTGGTAAAATTAATAGTATAAATATCATTATTATAGTTGTTGACGATACGGTTGTGGCGTTTGTATTCAAGCTGCACCAATTGGAATTTGTCAAGTTTTACGCGTCCCTTAGTCAGTCTGAATTGTGTTCCTATCTAGCATTATTGTTTTGCAAATAGTTGAATTTTAAAGACAATCTTTCTGGACTCGGAAGATGGCTTCGTGCCCTAGGATGGGAGGAGAGGCAAAACTGCTTATTTCAGACTAGTAGTAATCTATGAAAGAATGACAGGATATTTACAGGATATAAGCTGTATAGGAATAATGAAAAGGGGTTGCCTTTTCATTAAGACAGAGTAATGAATAGGGGTTGCCAACCTGCACATGTGCTTCCGGCTGTGTAGCACGCATCGAATATTTCTCCACAACGTACAAGGAACAACAAAGACTTGTTATATTTAGATATCTAGATCACACATTCATTAACTGAACTGAGGTGTACATGTGTCAACAAATTCAACTGATCGGATGCAAAGACCACAAATTTCTTACCTTCACTTTCAACCTGTATAAAATGCATTGACTGAAACCTACCTCCTGACATCCCAATGTGTTCTTCCCAGCTTGCACAGAATTTAAACACTGAACTAATAGACTACTTAGTCGATGGTTGACGGGAAAGATCAGTAACACTCATTAGTAGAGCATTCTCCTCTACTGTTAATTGATGTGTCATCAAAATATGATGGTGGAGTGCTATCAAAAATGCAATTAGATTGGTAAATTAAACAATACAGATGCGAATGAAACAAAGGCAATGTGGATGGAACTCGACAATTAACCAAAGAAATGTTGGACTGTCACAGCTTAGACACTTCAGGTAGGATACGAAATAGATCCGTTGGTGGACTTGGTTGAGGGGAAATGACAAGTTAACGAAACCAGCAATCAGTTTTCTGGTCTCTAGAACGGGCGAATACAACTCTATTTCATGCAGATGTATGTGGATTTGCACTGAAACATTTCACAAACTTTTGTAACCTAGTGTGCTCTGGAGAGTTAGTGGGAATTAAAACTTACCTTAATACTATAAAATGTGGAATGCCCAGAGTAGATGATATCAGCATGTTTAATAATAATAATTATCATTATTATTATAATTATTATTATTACAACATTAAGAAGAAGAAGAAAACATCAGCAACGAATGACAGACATGTACGAGCGAGCTCTGTGCAAAGTTGGATTAAATCATTGATTATCAGCAAAAAGCATTTAAGAAACAGCAAAAATACGAAAGAAAATTGTTTCTTAACGTAAATCATTTCAGGACGCCGAAATATTTCTCTCATATACGAAACATTGTTGTCAGTCAAGTTGTCACAGAAAACACGTAGGTAAAAATTTGTAGCCAACACGCGGAGATGCGATTTGCCAATACAAGAACTAAAGCAATATGCGAGAATGCGATGTCACCACAGAGAAAAGAAAACAAAACATAAAACTGTGAGTACAAATAATAAGGGTATATGCAGTCTCATGTCTACCCAAATGCACATAAATGTAATGTTCATATGATGTACACAAGCACTCGTACATTTCATTCATGAATAAAGCAACCTAGAACACTTTTTAAACAATTTAAACGAGACAAATAATAATAACATTAAATATAAAATGCAACACGTCTCGTTTGAAATAGAGATTAAAAAACAGATACTTTCTCTTGACCACATCATCGTGGGCAGCCCAGATATTGCCAAGTCTAAATAAGTATAGAGACACGATAAAGTAAGCAATTATATCAACTGGACAATACACCAATATTACAACATGAAAACCGACAAAGAAATAAAAGCTAATCGCCCGAACATAACAGTCAAGGATTGGAGAAAAACACCTGCTTACTGATAGACATTGTAGTCTGGTCAAAATATTGTCACACAAAAAGTGGAGAAACAAAACAACACACAAATACAGAATCCTTACATTTACACAGTGAAATAAACTCCAATCAGCAATCCAGAAACTAAGGCATTGCACACTCAATAGATAAAGCACTGTACATGCAATTGAAAACGAATGAAACTGAAAATAGATGGATAAAGAAAAGAATGCGTGGACAATTTCATAGAGAAAATGAAAATAAGAGAGACAGAGAAAAAAGATGGCTAAAGATGACTAAAAGTGATTTAACACTGAAATTTAACACTGGCACCTCTAATCTGCCCTATCAAAAACCAAGCATTAAAAACCAATTACATCAAATACAGAACAGACAACTCCATCAGAAAGTGATAAGTGTAGAATCTGTGGACAAAATGATGAAACCGTATGGTGTATTACCAGTGAATGTATGCCCCTAGCTCAGAAAGGATATAAGAGACATCATGACAATATAGCCAGGTTTGTTTATTGGACACTTTGCAACAAGTATGGATTTGACAGAGCTAAAAGTGGTACGAACATAAAACAGAAGGCATCATCGAAAATGATAATGCAAAGATCCTATGAGATTTTAAGATTCAGTGCGACAATGAAATGGAGAATCGGAAGCCAGACACAGTGTTAATTGAGAAAGAAAGCAAACGATGCTGGATATAGCATGCCCTGCTGACGAGTTATGCGATAAGAAAGGAAGAAAATTTGAGAGATATGACAGGTTAGCAAACAAGATTAAGCAGTTGTTGTCGCTGAAAAAGTTGGTAGTAGTATCAATAATTGTCGGAGCTCGGGGAACAGTGAGTAAAAGTCTTGAGAAGTACATCGAACAAATAGTGGCTGCAATAAGGGTGGAGCACTTGCAGAAAACAGCACAGCTTGGAACTGCTCATTCACTATTAGTGAACAGTTGGCACTGTAGTACATCTCTAGCGTTAGAAGCTGTTCAAAGTCAAGAAATAATATAATAATGATACTAAATGTCTTTATGCATTTATTTATTATATTAATTAATGCCTTGATGTAGAATCAGGCGGTGGCTCTAATTGCTTTTGAACTTAACTGATTGGAAGTGTTATCGTGTACATTGTCTTGGTATAAAAGATGGGCTGTAGCAAATATTCTGCTCAATACCACATATTTGCTTGACCATAACTAGTTGAGTGTTAATAGATAATGGGCTTTGCATATTTTACTCCAGTGTCACTTTGATAGCATGCGATGCTTTCTCACAGAATAATAATAAATGAACTGATGCAATGCAAGGTATTGGCTTTCATAGTTACTGATCATAACTGATTGGAAGTATTATCGTGTATATGTTTTGTCTTGGTATAAAAAGGTTGCGATACAGCAAATATACTTGCTCAATACCACAAATTTAGTTGTCTATTACTTGACCCTAACCATTTGAGCATATCTCTTGGTAGTTGGCTAAACGTCGATCTCTGATCACGAGTATGAATAGTGGAGGTGGATGACAGCTATGTGTTGAGATCTATCATTTAGTATTTAAACAATTTGTCTCTTGAAACATGCGTATTTTATTCAACATCTTTAAACAACCCTTCTTCAGGTAACTTTTGAGGGAGATGGGCTCAATCCGAAGAAAATTCTACTTGAGCCCCATCTGCAAAGTCAGGAATTGTTTATCTTGATATGAGATCATCATGTCGCGCAGATATAGTTGTCATGCATGAGCCTGGTGTAACCTTGACAGACAGGTAGACATGAAGGATATATCGGGCTTCGTATGCTTTGTTCCACAGTATTACTTTGATGGCTTCGTTTCTAGGAAAGCATAATTATCACAAAATAGCATGTTCTAGCCATTGCGTTCCGGCAGCTTTGGAAAGTTCGGGTACAATGTATTTCTGTTTTTGTACTTGCTTTGGGAACTATCGGTAAAGATTCAAACAGATGGATAGAGGAGACAGGCACAAATCTAGTTTAGTGCAACTCCAGAAAACAGTGTTATTCGGGACAGTCAGGATACTTAGGAAGGCTCATGTAATCTAAGGTTACTCGTTTTAGAATATAAAGGAATTTACCTTTTCCAACAGTTTAATCTGACAACATACTGGACTCTAAACACCTAACCACGGTCAGAGCTTGATCCTCGATCGGAGATTGTTTACAAAGATGACAAGCATAAAACATGTTAGGGAAGAAGTCCTTAGCATGTATACAATCCCTCGGTTCACATAATTGCGGATTAACCAGTCTGCTGTGGTCTACAGGATTCGTCTGCGAAAATGACAACAAACATATTTTGAATGCTAACGTAGTTTCCATAGTGAAAACCATATAAACGAGGTGATTTGCACTCATACAGTTACATACGGGCAACTAGTATTGAATCGTTGTTGTTTTCACGGACAAAGTCTGCTTGAAACATCATTTGCTGTCGCGTTTTACTCTATGGGTCAGCAGTCAAATTCTTCGGTCATGATTCTAAATGGATTACAATTGTCTGATACCGGACTATGAGTTTTTCCCGACTTATCTTGTGTTGGTAACAAAATCCTGCGGATTAATTTTATTTTCTTGAATCTTTCTCTGCCTGTCTTGTGTTAACATCTTGAATTACATATACTGTGCCCCTGTCAAATTTTCCTTCAGTTTTGATAAACCTAACATGCATCTTTGACAGACGATTCCAGTAATAGGACCGCGTTCAAGTATTTACTATTTGGCTTGCATTTCTTGTTCAATGACATATTTTAACTACAACTATATGTCATTACGGTATAACCGATAATAAACCCAATACAAATTTATGTGAGTTAGCTAAAGTCCATTTAATGAATCCGTTGTGCTTATAACAGATAGAGAGCAATGCGATGCAAACTTATTCATTCAATTGATTGTTCTCAGGAGAAAAAAAGTAAAAAACACATCTGCGAAACACATCTGGTTATGACGTTATTCATTTGTATTTTTGTATTTTCTCTACAGTTATATTTGTTTTATTATCTTTGCCTGTATAGCCAAATGATATAGAGTGAGTGTTTCAAACAGTCAGAAAAGTAGAATGCGATACAAAAACATAACTATTGTCGATTTCGGTAAAGATTTATGATATTTGCGTTTCTGATATCTTACTAACATTGCTTTCTTAACAGAGATCCTTCTTATATCGATGTGTCCTGATTCAATATTCTTCCTGATTGTTTGGAAAAAGATTTCTATTGTTACTGATATTCATCCGTTTTATTAGTCGTCAATAGTTTACAGAACACAACTACATAAACAAATAAAATAACTGAAGCTTACGCGACAAACATGGCTTTATTATATGTGGAGTTTACATTGCATAGAATAATATAAAGGGATTGACATGCATATTAAAATGTTGGGCGAATTTTGTATGAAAGATTTAATTGACAAGGTAACTTGAATAGCTAGTTGTTATGTCAAACGAAATAATTCCAACAATATATTCCTGCGTGAAAGTATTATTGCTTATATTCATCAACGGAGCTCAAATTTAAACAGCTCACAGATATCTAGTATTTTATATCTTGCCTCTGGATAAATTCTTTTCAATATAACTTGAAATAGAAATCCCAAAGTATAAATATTATAACGTACCTATAAAGTGATATAGATCGTAAAAATAATTCAGGTATCATAAAAGACTTCGCAAACTAGAAGAAACTTCCAATGCAACTGGCGATATCTGTTAACTCTCATATAAAGAGATAGCAAGTTGAAGTGTCCGTATAGTCAGAGCGTCAGAGAGATGGAATCCCGTATTTGTTTTGACACTCCGATTTCGAATACTGCCAAGATAGCATTCAATCTCCCTCTCTTTGGTTCCGCGAAAATGTAAATGTTGTAATTTTCTCTCACTATTACTCGTAATACATTTGCCAACTTTGGGCTATATTGTGATGAGGACTACTCACCATTCTGCGATCTTGGAGAAGACAGAAAAATCTTCAATCACAGAAATGAGATTCTTAAGACAGCTCCAAACAGCTATTTATACTACGAGTACTGAAGACGATGATAAAGATGAAAAAAACTATGGTCACAAAAAATATGCTGTGACGTATTTTGTTTCTTGGCATTATTTTCAGAGTAATAGAAATACTGCAGACAGTGAGGTGGGAAATGAAGAACAACACATAAGGAGGGGGCTGTTTCTGCAAATTTTTGCATTGAATTCTGGACGCCAGTTTCGTGACAGTTAAAATATATTGAGGAAATCATCCCGCATAAAACAAACTGTAACATGTATACCGTTTTTATTGAAATAAAGTTTTAAAAATATTCATATTTATATCTCAAGATTTATGTGGCAAATCTATTGACAGTTTTATTTTTGTAAATATAATTCCGTCTCTGCTACACATAAAACATTTGGGAATTATTTAAAAAATATATATATAATTAGATACTACATCATTTTCCTTGTTGTCAGTTTTACTTTCAATAGTGTTTTGTAGCAGACCGTTCCTCACACACGCTTTAACGCCAACGACTGGAGCTACGTGCTTACAGTGGGTTTTAGTTTCTTCCAAGAATTCGGGTAACTTTCTCGTTTTCAAGATGTCTTCCCCCCACCACTGCACATGGCTACAACCTTCTCTATCCCTTGCTTTTATCTTTTCTCTCTCGTGTTTACTTTTTAAGTCATTTTAGTTCAACCCAAATTTGGTATACTGCTAAGTGTGTGTGTTTGTATGGGTGAGGACACTTAATTGCATGTTTCTCTCTATTTCTCTCTTCGACATTTGCTGACCTCGCTCAGTAACCGGAATTGCATGTAAGAAATATTTCGACTTTTATTTCACTCTTTTATGAACACCTGCCATTCTTCCCTGTCTAACGATGCGACGAAAAACTCAAGAACAACAATGCACCAGTTCAGGCTACATACATGCTGATCGGTGAATAAGTAAGGCTAAAATAACTCTAGAATAGATAAAATAAAGAGGGAGATTTTCAGTTGTGAATAAAACTTTGGACTGATAATTTCCAAAAATATATCGAAAGAGACAGCGGCGAAAAGCGCAACGGTCGTAGTATTGTGACCATAAAATCAGGTTCAGCATATATAATCAGTGTGTGTGCGTGTGTATACTAGGCCGATCATATCTTTTTTGCAATACTATACCATAACTAAACGATATACATTATAATTATTATTATAGATGTCTATTTGAAAATTGCAAAACATAATTCTTGAAATGCAAATTAATATATATTCACCGTGTCTAGAATTTGAAATCGAACTTGTGGACTTTCATATGGATTATTCTTTTCGAAGTATGGGGCATCTCAGAATTCCACATCTGAATACTTCCATCTTCACAAATGTGATAAGAAAGTACTCACTTTATTTAGTATATTCATACATGTCCATTACTTATACGATGTTTTTTTTTCTATCATATGTATTATAAAGTTTTGTTTCGCTAAGTATGATTCTGATTATTGTATAACCTGAAAATGATGTTTGTTAAACAGCTTTCTGTATTACGGCAAATCATAGTATTTCTCGTTACAACAACGCAAAATGAACATTGTCTAAGAAATAAGATGTACGAGGCTTTCAAATGTGTGTCATGTCACAATACTTGATTAATATTCGAAACA
>JARUKP010000417.1:0-11699 GCA_029874955.1 Octopus insularis | reverse complement strand
ACATCCCTGTAACTTAATGGTTTGGCAAAAGAGACTTATAGAATAAGTACCAAGCTTGAAAAATAAACCAGTGCTGGGGTGGATTCATTCAACTAAAAAATTCAAGGTATTGTGTCAGCTCATCTACAGTCTACTGACTGAACCAAGTAAAAGATAAAACATAATATGCATATATGCAGACAATAGGTGAGACCTGGGTATGCTCAGAACAGAAAACCCATAATAGTGCTCAATATGATTTACACTTAGACTGTGAACTCTTTGCCCAGAGCAAGGCCTGCACTGTCAAGAATGGATATAAGAGAAATCCAAACTGAGCTGATATGCAGGTTGGCTTTATATAAATATATTTATATGGAACACAAGAAGTACAAAATAAAATATTATGTGACCCTGGACTTCCTGAAACAGGTGTTAAGTTAGATATTACATATTTTCATATTTTATTTTGTATTTCTTGTATTCCATCTGAATATATATATAATTAGATATGTGTGTGTGTAAGTAATAATTAAATTATTATGCACTTTATTGTATTTTGTTATGTGTGTGATCCCCTGGTCTGTAGAAAAATTATTCTGCATGAAACTGCTGTGTGATGCAAAAGAGGTTGGCAATTGCTGGTTTAGTTAAATTTATGTGTAAATGCATTTCAGACGTTAGAGCCATATTATTTAATGTTCTCTTCTTTGGTGTTATTTAAGGGAGATTTGGCTACTACTTTTAGCATATCAGGTGACCGTGTACAGGCTCTAATGTTGGTTGGTTACATGACACTGCTTTAATTTTCTCCTGGTAACAACAACATTTGCAAGAATGCAACCTTCATTTTTTTTTTTTTATATATAATTTCTTCTCTTTTCTTTTTTTTTAACTAATGAACAAATACAAATGTGAGGGGTGAGGATGAGGGAAGTGGGTGGGGTTCCCGGAATCATTAAAATGTCTGCACTGATTGAGATAACAATGAAAAGATTGAATGAATCGTTATATAATAGGACAGAATTTTTTTTTTTTTTTTTGTAAATGGAAACAGGCCTTATTACGAAAGCGAGATATCAATAATACATCACGCAATTTAACGCCTCGTACGAAAAATGTTGGAAAACACCATGAAGAATACAAGAAGAAAAGAAAGGCACAAAAAAGCAAACTTATTTATGAATTCTGTTTTCTTCATCACTCAACTTGTTCATCCTGTAAGAATATTTTTCTGCACTTTTTGAATCTAAGTTTCGATCATTTAATGAGTTGTGAAGCTATTGTACTGAAATAAACACCTTCCAAACCCCCCACCCCAGCTCAGAAATTAGCAAACATGGAAACGATATTGTAATTGTGCATCACATGTGTGCACGAACAGGCTTGTATGCACACATGCATCTCGCATGCATGTGCTCAAAGTTTTTCATGATAGATAGACTCAAAAGAATGAGGATTCTTCTTGCCTGTTGTTTGCTAAGAAAACCAGTTGCCTGTTCTGCACCAACAACTGAAATGAAGTGCCAACCATTTTAATATTGTCTTAAATTTCCATGCTACAACTTTTATACGTGGTCTTTGTATAAGTCAAAGTCTTCTTGATATGAAGCTTCCAATCATTTCACACTGTAATAAAACAACTGTCAGTTCCTGTGATCCTCTGGGAAATTAAAACACACACTTGTATCACATTGTGTATATGCTGACGCACCATCCTTGTTCTTCACCAATTTCTGCTTACATGGCTTTTGTTAATATTATTATTATCATTGATATTAGTGTTAAGTTGTGGCGGGGATGGCAGCGGTGGTGTATCTATGTCACTTATCTTGGCTAGCCTTCCTCTTTTTGATCAAACTACCACTGAAAAAGTGAGTTGTTTGAGCATCATGGTGGTTGTGTGTGTGTATGTATGTGTACCACTACAAGTTTGGCACATAATCTAATTGATATGGCTTGATGTTTTTTGCCTTGCCTTGCATACATGATGTAGCATTCTGCAACTGTTTGATTGATTATGTGAGAGTATTGCAAGTGTTGGGAAGTCAGTTTGGATTACATTTCATTCGGTGTCCGTCCTATGCATCCTTGTAGGTCAGAAAAACACTGTCCTCTGAAATGAGGCGCAAATGAATTAAAGCTGGTACGAAATTAACACTAGCTTCACTGGGTGTATGTGAGATGGAATAGATTTTGAGGTAATTAGTTGTGGTCTCTGTTGACAGCCAGTTCAAAAAGTGAAGTATGGGGGAAGAAGTTCCAAATGTTTAGGGAAGGACTAGCATAGTTGTTTGGTTAGGGAGCTCACTTCACTGCCACATCTTTCAGGGTTTGATCCTGTTATGCAGCCCTTTAGACAAGGTTGCCTCTATGACAGCCTCATTTCTGGAATTTGCTAGAAAGAAACTATGATGAAGCTCTCTGCATGTGTGTCCTTATAAACAAGATTTTCTTGTACCTAACAGTTCTGTATGGTTGATGGGAGTCAGCAATACCTCCTACAAAATCACTTAGGTTTATGTGACACAGCTGCAATTAATAAACAAGGAAAATGGTAAAATAGGTTTTTTTTCTCTAACAATGGCATTACAGGACCCATTAATAGAGCTGTGCTGATAAGATTTGTGTATTAGTAAACAAAATTGTGTAATGATTTAAATATGAAACAGAAGCATAAGCTATTAAGGCTATCAAAAAATAACACAAATAATGTGTTTTTTATTTAGAAAAATACATTCTTAGGTATAGACATGGCTATGTGGCAAGAAGCTTGCTTCCCAACCACATGGTTCTGGGTTCAGTCCCACTGTGTGGCACCTTGGGCAAGTGTCTTCTGGTATAGCCTCGGGCCGACCAATGCCTTGTAAGTGGGTTTAGTTGATGGAAACTGAAAGAAGCCCATTGTATGTATATATGTGTGTGTGTGTGTGTGTGTGTGTGTATTTGTGTCTGTGTTCACCCCACCCCCCCCACTACCACTTGATAAACAATGTTGTGTTTATTTTCCTGTAACTTAGTGGTTTGGCAAAAGAGACTGAGAGAATAAGTACAAGGCTTAAAAGAGAAAAAAAAAAAAATGAGTACTGGGGTTAATTTTTTTTTGGTTCAAATTTCTTCAAGGCATTGTGCCGGAAACAAAAGATAAAACAGTTTCTGATCAAATTCTGATACCAGATTGAACCTTATCTGGGTGATCCTTCTTTGTCTGTCCTTTTAGATATATTGTATATATGAAGGCAAGACATTTGCATCTGTCCATGCATATAAATAGTGGCTAACAATCCATAGACATATTATAACATTGTACATTTTTGTTCATCTTGTCTGTCATTTACATGAAATGCTATTGAGTCTGCTATTAGTGGCTTCATGCACAATTTCCTTCCACCAGATTCCACTCACAGGGCATTGGTCTGCGTGAGGTTATAGTAGGAGACTTCTACCCAAGGAACTGCAGGGTGTTATTGAACTCAAACCCACATGGAGAGAAGTCAACAACTTAATCATACTGGCCGTCAAACTGCCACCATTTATACATTTTTAAAATGAGTTTATATAAGACCATATGTATAGATTGCATCCACACACACATATGCATTGCTATATATACACTCATACTCATACAATATATACTCACATACCTATACAGACAGACACACACATACACAACCATTCTTACAGATGTCTCCATCTATCTAGATTTCATTTTTATTATTATTCATTCATGTGAAGCTATGTTCACCTGTTATTCAACACACATCCAATTATTTTAATGTGATATAGCCATCTGATGGTCAATTCCTTACACGCAGCTTTGACCTTCTATCCTCAAGGTGAATTCTTAACGCAGAGTTCCCAATTAGCAAAGATGTTTTACTTATTTATTTTTGTTTTATATTTCTATTTCACCCCCCCTACCCTTTTGTTTTTTAATTAATAATAATGCTTGGTGTTTCTCCTGCTGTTTTCTGATTTCATTTCCTCCTCTCTTCGTCTTCCCTTCCACTTCTCCATCCTTTGCTGCCTAAAACACTCTCAACGACTCTCTGGAGCGCTCAACCCAGCGGAAACACTTATTGCATGCTGACATCACTTACTGCTTCATGCACACACACACACACACACACACACACACACACACACACGCACATGCATTCTGTCTGCTCTTACACATGCATATACACATACATTGTGTGCCCTTACACACACACACACACAAACACACACATTCTGTCTGCCCCCTCCACCTTACATGTACATACACACTCATATAATCTGTTCCTGTAGACACACTTTAGATTATCTTGACTGTAAACTAACTGACTAAATAGAATCCCATATGTTCAGTGACAAAATAAACTTTGCTGCTTTTAGTCAGATGCAACAGCAATAACAACAACAACAATGGCCATAAAAATGGCATCATCATCATCATCATCATCATCATTTGCATCAGTATCCAATTGATTATTCTATCATCACAAACGTCTTCCAGCATTATTCTTTTTAATATAATTCAGAATAATTCTGAATAATATATTTTTCTATAAAGAGTTCTATTTACTTTACGCTAACCAGTATACAATCTTGTAATTTCTTTAACAAGATTACACTTTGCTAATGAGGTTATAATAATATCAAAACGCTCAGAGTTGTCTCCCTTACTTGCCCGCAAACAACAGAATCTAAAACTAGTCATTGAATAGAATATTTTTTTATAAAGTTAAAGAAGTGATTTTTAAATTCTCAATCACAGGATAATGCTAATAATATAGCCTAAACAAGATAAACTACCCCTATTTTGCAGAAAAATATGTAGGTAGTTAGCTGTGAACTCGAACTCACATCTCCGTGATTACGCGTCACGATGCTCTGGTTTGCTGAATAATTATTCCTTGTTAGGTTTTTAATACTTACTGTATTAAATACAGTAATATTAACCTTTTAATGTTCAGGTTACTCTGTCAAATGTAATATTCATTTATTCACATTGTTTTAATTTAATCAAGCATTATCTCATAGCTTATGAGATTTTGATGATGTAATTGCTTAGTTTTAGGATGACATTGTAGGGTAGTTGTGAGAGGCAAGATTTGAATGGTTTGAGCATACAATAGGTTAAATATAGGCCAGGTATGGCCAGTTAAAATGCTAAAGAGTTAACTTAGTTATGTTTTTCATGCAGATGGCACCTCTGAACTATTTATTCCCTAAAGAATTTTATTTATCAGCAACAACTAATGTTCACTCTTGCACTTTTATTTAGTGATTTCCTCATCAATACTTTGGTGCCTACTGTTAAGACTATACTTTATAGATGAAGCAGTCATAATAAGGCAGAAACATGCCTGGAGTTACTTCATACCTACTGTAGAAAATGAAAATAATATTAGTCATTCTCTGATATTGTTTCTTTTTCCTTGTCTCATACTTGTTTCCAGTTGGCCCTTTAATACTCACTGCATTAACTTGATACCAGCATACAAAAAAAAAAAATGCTCAGAAAACAAAACCAAAAAAAAAAATCTTTTAATGTGTTCATATTCAAGCTAATATTACATTCCTTCATCAATTGCCTTCAGTTTAACTTATAGACCAAACATCAGCTTAATGTCTGCAAAGCCAGTTGGCAACGTTACTAAGTCCCTCCAAATTCTTGATTGCTTTCAAAATTAATTTACACATATTGTTAGAAACAGGGTCACAAAAGAGTTAAATATGTTAACATTAACTTAACTAAAGCATTGAATCTAGAGTTCTTATTATGGTGACTGAATTGGCTGCTCGGCTTAATAATTGTAATCTAATAACATAGCATGGCATGTGTGTCTGGTTTTCTGTGTAGCTAGTACATTGAACAACTATCTCGGAGAGATAGTTGTTATACAATTGATTTTGTTATGTGATTGATTCTATTGATTAATTCTAATCAAGATCTTATTCATATTTCTCCAATACTCATCATTTTTGACCATCTGCTCTCCCCTAATAATATTAATAATAATAATAATAATAATCATAGAGACCATGTAATTCAGAAACTATCTATTTGCAATGTTATATTTGCTGTTGATTAAGCACAGTAAAATAAAACGTCTGCTCCAACAAACAAGATGTACTATGTTTTAAAAATTACTGCGAGATTTACTTAATTTAGTTTGTCTTTTGCTCCTGTTCATTCCTTATCAGTCTTACAGCATGTATTATGTTCATATCAGTACATTAGCAGCTTTGACAAGCCTGTCGCTTCCAATAACATAGATGTTCCACCACCGTATAGTGAAATACTCAGTAACAACTGCTCAGTTCTTTAAATCAATTAGTCAAGAGTTGCTTCAGTCATGTGAATTATTGAATTATTTTTCTTCCCTTGTACTTATTCTCTGTTTCACTATGTTGGTAGCATTTTCCCCTCCGTTCTTATCTCAGTCAAAAGTTACATTTCTGTAAAGGAAAGAAAGAAGGAAGACAGAAATATTGGTGCAAGAATAAGACACATCATGCAAAATGATTGTATAAAATAATAATTAGGTGATTGATTTACAGACGCAAATAACAATGATATTAAGATAGAAAAGAATGATAAGGAGGAAAAGATAGATGCAGAATGAGAAAGCGCATGAAAGATATACATACATATACATATCTGTATATACATATGCATGTATTTATATATATATATATATATATATATATATATGTGCGTGTGTGTGTCTGTCTGTCTGTCTGTATGTATGTATATGTATATATGTATATATGTGTGTATGTATGTATGTATGTATGTATGTATGTATGTATGTATGTTTGTAGGTATGTATGTATTGTTCCGTTCTATATCAACCACCACAATTTCATCATTCTTTTCTGTTTTTCTCGGTCTCTCTCTTCTTCCTTTTCTCTGACACACTCATTGTTTTCTCAAAAGTGTATTCTTTGAAAATAGCTGATCTATGTTCTTGCAATCTCTTCTGGATAGATACAGCCAAATAAAAGATAACTGTCAAAGGGGCAAAGACTTCAAAGAATAGGGTTAAGATCACAATGAGCTTTTAACTTATGTATAACCATTACATATCAGAAATTAAAGCCACAAAAAAGAAAAATATTCTTCTTCACCAAATAATTACTTTTGGATGGAAAAATTAGTAGAATGGTGGTCAAAAAATGTCTTACTAAATTTAGTTACAGTTACATCCCTTTACATTCTGTATTCAAATCTCATCGATATCTACTACACATTCCATCCTTTGAGAGTTGATAAAGTGCCAGTCATTTACCAAAGTCAAATAACTATATCCGTCTCTAAAAATATCAGGCTATAGGCTTATGTTAAGGATTCAGCGCTTTATATTTTGTGTTCCAACAGCACTGAGGACAACGTTGCATTTCATTCTATAAGTGTCTTTGAAATAAAGTCAAGCATTAGAGTCATAATTAACAAGCTCTTTGTCCTTAAGCTGCTACTGGCTTTGTGCCTATATTATTAACAGTTATTTACTATCATGATTATAAAGAAAAGGGTTGTAGACTACCAGAATTGTTAGAGCATTGGGAAAATATCTGACTCTTTACTTCTGGGTTCAAACTATGCCAAGGTCAACATATTGTTTTATGTCTCTGGAGGAGATAAAGTAAAGTATCAAACAAGTACTGAAGTTGATATAATTAACTAATCACCTCCCCATAAAATCGCTGGCTTTGTACCTAAATTTTAAACAGTTGTTATTATAAAAAAAGTGGAATGAGAGAAGTCATTCATACAGTGATAGATGTTAGGAATTATTATCACCATGAGCATTAGACAGTAAAATTTGTGGAGTAAACATTAGCATCATCAGTGCTAATGCCCATAGAAGAACTGAAGATAAAAAACTTTAGAAGTAAACAAAAAAATTAGACCAGAAAAGACCTTTTCTTTCTCTCTTGGTAATAGAAGCAATGAAAACTAAACATGAATGGCTCCATTATTATGTGCCTGTTTACACCAATTAAAACTAATAATCCTTATCCCAAAAAGATTACTGATAAGCAGAGAATGGTCAACATTTCATTACTTATAATTTGGAGAACCTTTAGCTTTTGTTTCAGCAAAGATATAGTGGAAATTTTCATAAAGTGATTCAGAAAAAAGTTGGGAATAAAGTTGGTGATTATAATTTGTAAGTAGTCATATTATAAATTTAGCTATTAGACATTTATTTTGCCAGTCTCAGCACAGAAAGTACTTAGTGACCAAGTGACCATTTTCTGATAATATACTTAATAATTAACAAAGATGAGTACTTAAAAAGGAAATTAAGAGAGATGGTGTGATCTCAGTAAAAGAAAGAAAGGAAGGAAGGAAAGCTGACAAACTAAAAGTTTTTAAATTAAAATATCAAATTCAATTGATGTAGCCTCGATTTGATCATACTATTTTCCCTCCAGTATCAAGGCTGAATATGCATGACACCAGCCCTGATGGAAACCCAATAAAAGTGGATAAGAGGTATTTGGCTAAAGCACTTTAGCTATCAATCATAAGTCCTTGATTCAGGTAGTGTACATTCTAGCACATTGTTTTGAGTTAATGAATGCTCATGCAACAATTCATTTAATGAGGAAATATTCTATCTTTATTTTTCTCAAGTGAACAATTATATCATATGTCAATTCCAAAAGTAGAATGAAGAGTAAACCAAATGACCATAATTAAAAAAATATAACATCTATCACCAAGAAAAGAGTATTCTAGTTGTAATTTATAGATTCTAAGACTTTGGTGATATGTGATTGCTTTTCAAATTCTTTGTCATTCATTGTATGTACTTGTACATCATTCTATATAATGAAATGCTAAAGTATTTTCTTAATTGATGATGTTTGAAATTAAGTGTAAACAAAGAAGGCGTAGAAATATTTAGCACAATTGATGTCAATAAACAATAAAACATTTTATTGAAAAGACTTGATTCTTTGTTAAAATCATTTCTATTTAAAAAGACATTTTTAGATCCAAATCTCTTCTTTCCTATCTGAGATTGTACAGTTGGTATCAACATGAATTTCACTGGAATAGGGAAGAAGTGGCTTTTTCATGTCACTATCTGCTCTAGATATGTATGTATTAATCTACCTAGGATTTTGAAGTTGGAGAACAGAGGCAGTGAATAGAATAAGAAGTCTATTGATGAACATTATTATTCAATTGCATCAAAACTGCTTAGATCAATTCAACCATTCTTGAAATGTATATTTTAGTAACATTCATGACTGTTGTTGTTTAGCTTACAGTCAGCAACTGGTCATTCTTGATTAAGCAAATCTGTGCATAATTAAAAATAGTCCACTTTTAACTGATATTCATGGTGATGGGAGCTGATTGTAATATAGATAGTTATTACAATGTTGATGATAGTCATGCTGATCATTTAGATAACAGGTAGTGAAAATTGTGATAATAGGGATGAAACATCAATAAAGATTACTATGATGATGAAGTTGATTACCATGATGATGATGTTGATTACTATGACAAAAATGATGATGATGATGACGACGACAGTTTGTTCTCATAAATAATACAATTTATACTGGACAATGCAAATTTTCTCCTATATTACATATTTTTCCATAACAAAGTCAGCAGTGAGCAACATCATAAATGCAGACAGATTCCAGCAGAAAATCTCTTTATTGTGAAAATATTGTGTATAAGATACTGTAAGGTCTATAATAACCAAAGTAGTTTTAATAACCACACCCCATACTGTGTTTTATTAACTTTTTCTGCTCAAGTTTTCTTTATTTTTACTTGTTCAGTTTACTGTGTTCTTGTAAACTTTATATTTTGCTTTTCTTAAAGATTTATGTTGTTATAAACAAAAGCCAGTTATGCTATAATAAACTAGGCAAAATCTGATACAAAATCTAAAACAAAATTAACACAAAGATTAATTTGTTTTGAGTAAACATGGGGCAAATTTTATACATACATGCACACATACATTCATAGATACTACAGATTTACACAAAAACCTAGAAATACTAGATTTCTTAAAGAAAGAGCAAAAGAGACTGATGTGGATTCTCCAAAACCTATCTGCTAGTGGCACAGTGAATATTTGTAAGCCATTCCAAATATTCTTTACCTGAGATTCTTTAGATGAATAGATGCACACATTTGGTTGTGTAATTTGGCAGCTCAACCAGCATACCAACTCGACCACTGGAAACTCTCTGAAATCAAGAAGTCTTGTTACTTTATTAGCAACTAGGTTGAACCCTCTGAAGAAGAACTCATATAATACTCAAAGAAAAAACATACATACACACGTACTCACACACTTATATATAAGAGGGTTATAGAAAAGTATAACAGAGGCCAATGTATTGCAGGTACTTACCATAATAATAGCATACAAGGAACTAGTATATTTAGCAGTCAATCATAAGTCCTTGATTCAGATTGTGTACATGTTCGCACATTGTTTCGGGTTATTGAATATTCATGTTACAATTCATTAAAAGAAAAAAATATTTTGCCTTTGTTTTTGTCAAGTGAACAATTATATCACACATGTCAATTCCAAAAACAGAGTGAAGAGTAAATATCTACTCTCAGACAGCTTATTTTGTGTTGCACTCATTGAATAAACTATCAAAAAATTTCCTGATCAAAAATAAGAACCTCAACATGGTTGCTCAATTGTTATAAATAGCAGTCAAATATCCTTCAACTCACATCCTGCTATTTTATAAATAGAAAATATTGGATAACATAGTCTTAGGTAAATTATGTGAGGTCAAAACAGCAGTAGTCACTGCTGCAATGCTTTTAATCATAAATCTTCGAAAGTGGGGTAAACCTTGGGAGAAATACAACAGCAATAATAAATTTCTTAATCGAAAATTCAGGATCAATATCTTTCTATGTAAGATAATCATGAATATTGCTTATTCTATGTTGAATGCAATTCTTCAGCCTGACCTAGCCATGGAGGCTAAAACAAATAAAAAAAATATATTACTCATCAGTTTCATGTATTGTAATTCATGTAATTATACCAGTGAGGCTTCTCTAGAATGAACTTATGCATATGCTGTGCCTAAAGTCACTCCACCCAACCCAACTCCTGTTCCTTACCACAGACACTAGACCAGCATTTGATGATGTTATCTATCAATAATTATAATAATTTCAATTTTATATCCAGAATATAGATTGACCCTTCATAGCAACAATTCATTATAGCTTCAAATATCATCTTATAAGCTGTCATGTACCGTACATTATGGACACTGATGGAATAAAAGTTAAAGTCAATCTCAGAAGAGAGAAAGATAAATCTAAATCCTATTCTTCTCTTTACTCCACTATTTTCAGTTTTAATGATCAAGCGGCGCTTCATTCGGTCAACTTAGTAATGTAAACATAAATATTCTGAGGCGCCACCTTTTTCCAGTTGATTAAAATATTATTCAGGGTTTACTTTTTCCGAATCACTTCTTTGTTATTTCTTTTTATATCTGTTTCATGCTGTACCTGGCAGTTTCAGTAACATATCAGTTTTCCACTGACTAGATTGGTTAGCCTTTCCCTCAACCTACTCCATTTCAGCGTGTGATCTCACAAGACCCTTTTCATAACACAATAAGGCCAATTCAGAGAGAGAGAGAGAGAGAGAGAGAGAGAGAGAGAGAGAGAGAGAGAGAGAGAGAGAGAGAGAGAGAGAGAG
>JARUKP010000416.1:0-11699 GCA_029874955.1 Octopus insularis | reverse complement strand
TTCATTCCTTGCGAGCTTACGCATGTCCTCAGCAGTTACAGCCCATGTTTCACTGCCATGTAGCATGGCTGTTCGTAGACATACGTCATACAGTCTGTCTTTTACTCTGAGTGAGAGTCCCTTTGTCGCCAGCAGATATATATATATATATATATATATATAAATGTGTGTGTGTGTAAGTATGTATATTGTGTTATAATTGACTATTTAAATGTAATTTCTCTCACTAGTACAAAATATGGTTGAAGCCAAATGCGGAACAACAGTTCTTATATGGAAACCACATAATGAAAGCTGGTCTTGGCAGAATCACAGAAAATACTGAGCAATACCAAGGTGTTATTGTATACAATATGAATGATTTGCCTTTGGTAAGTTTTTTTTTATATACAAACATAAACAAATGCATGCATTTCTATTTACATATACACAAATCTTGCACACAGTATGAAATAATTGGAAACAGAGCTGTTGTATAGAGTAACAAGTTCTTGGCAAAATGAAACTGCATGAATGAAAAACAACAAACTATTTCAGGAACATCATAATCATTTCAACGTTCACTCTTCCATGCTTTCTTGGATCGGACAAAATTTTCTGCAACTGGATGCCCTTCCTGTTGCCAACCCTTACCTGTTTTCCAGCAAGGTCATATTTTCCTATGACCAGACATGACTTTGTGAAAGATTGGAAATAAAGTACACAACCTGTACGATAGTGAGATTCATTTACATCCATCAAGTAATGTCAAACCAAGTAGAGAGGCGGTGGGGAGATACATTCGATGGGCACCTTTTCAGTTTCTGTCCACCAAATCCACTCAAGACTTTGATTAACTCAATGTTAGGGTAGAAAACACTTGACAAAAGTGCCAGACTGGGTCTAAACCCAAACTACGTGAATGGGAAGCAAACTTCTTGACCATACCCTACCATCTTAAAAGAAAGGAAGGACCTGATCAAATAATGTTTTAGATACACTTTATCTGGGGTGAGGGAAAGAAAAAAAAAACTTTTAGTTACAGGTAGAATACCATTGATTAGAGTACTGACGATCTTAAAAGTATATTATTGCAATGTTCACTTTAAAATAATTTGCATGAGTTCTTCCCCTTATATACCTCATCAATACTACGAGAGAATTTTGAATAACAGTTTATCTCGTTCGTTTCGAATACCTGAAGGTTATAAGTTATATAACTTTGAAGAAAACACAGTGATTCTTCACTGGTGGGGTCTTATATATAATGGCGTGTAGAATACTGAGTTTTTAAAAAATCCTTGGTTGGGGGAAAAAAGTCAAAAACTGCCCATGATATGTAAACTCAAATCTTCTGTAAACTTGACGAGATTCTAATCATTATAACAAAGCAACACTTCGAATTGTGTCCATTCATTTAGAAGCTGAGTTCTTACCAGTGAGAATTGTTTGTTGTTTACGTTATATAAATTTAGGAGCTTCAAGAATTGAAGTAAATTATTTTAATGTTGGAACTCAAAGTAGATAAAACTTTGAATAGCAGCATGAAGAATATTGGGCTAAAGAACCTTTAGATGGAAAAAGTTCAAAGCTGCCAGTGGCATTGCATATATATATATAAAAGAGAGTAGGCTTGAAATGTTAAAGACGTTTTCACTTCCCGAGTGTGATACTAATACATCTGTTTGTTGCCTACACCACCTGTCTTCGTCTTTTGTTTTTTTGTGAATTTTCCCTATATATAAAGGACCCCCTTCAGTCATGAATGACCATGGGGTTGCACCTACAAAGTTCCCCTCTGAGGCTTAAGTCCAGGCATGATTGTTTGTGGAAGGCCAGCAGTTGCCCATGCATACCAGCCTCTCCTCTCAATGCTATTGATGTTATCAGTAAAAGCAAAGGCTGATCAACACAGCTTGGTGCCAGTTGCATTGCAACTCATTTCTATAGCTAAGTGAACTGGAGCAATGTTAAATAAAGTGTCTTGCTAAAGGACACAACCCAGTCTAGGAATCGAACTTGCTGTCTCATGATTCAACACTTTAATTACACACATAAAGCAAGTGCATAAATGCAAAACAAGGTGAAAAAAAATAGTATTTGAATATCAAAGATAATGTAATGTACTACTAATTAAAGCCAGAAAAGAAAAAAATCTCCATAAACTGTTACTCAGAGTTTCACATGACCTTTCATCAGACAGTTGTGATGATACAACTCTCCTACAAATGGTCACGGGAAACTGAGTAACAGATTTTTTTCTGGCTTTAGTATTTATATATATAAGCACAGACAAATGCTATGATTAAGAAGTTGGCTTTAAAAAAAAAAGAGTTTCAGATTCTGTTCCCCTGCATAGCACCTTGGGCAAGTTTATTCTGTTATGGTATCAGGCCAACTGAAGCTTTGTAAATGGATTTGGCAGGCTGAAATGCAAAAAAGTCTATTGTGTGTGTGTGTGTGTGTGTGTGTGTGTGTATGCTTCTTTTGTCTTGTAATTAAATAGTAGTTGTAAATCAAATGAGTGTCACCATAATATAATCAATGTCATTTGTTTCCCATGATCCTTGAAAACATGTCCAACCACAGGGAAAATATTATGTTGCTTGGAAATAGATGAGACTTAATGACAGTGAGGAAATCTGCCTCAACAAATTCCTTCTGATCCATGTAAGCATAGAAAAAAAATACACAATATGATGGTGATCTTGATATTTGTATAGTATTTGCTAGTCAAAATGAATGTCCATGAATCCTGAGATCCCAGGTTCAATCCCAGTGAGAGTTATCTTCGGCAATCATCTTATACAATAGCCTCAGGTTGATGTGTGGAATTTGGTAGGCGCACACCATATAGAAGTGGTGGGGTATGGCTTAGTGGTTAGGGTATTGAACTAATGCTCGTAAGATTGTGGTTTCAGTTTCTGGACTAGGTAATGTGTTGTGTTCTTGAGCAAAACACTTCATTTCATATTGCTCCTGTTCACTCAGCTGGCAAAACTGAATATTCCTGTAACAGACTGGCGTCTGGGGTGGGAGGAGTACATGTGTCAGAAAATACGGGAAACCAGCCCTATCCGTCCATATGAGCCAGGAAGGAGCTCCACCTTTTTTATTTTACTGTATACAAAGCTGTCATGGATTGTAGCTACAATTTGAAGATGCAGTCTTGTCACATATTGTGTCTGTGGAATACTCAGCTCCTTGAACATTTTTTAAACCAATATGTACTTCTAAAAGCTTATCATCTAAACCAGTGGCTCTCAACTAGTTTTTCTCTATGGACCCCTATAATTACTATTTTATTCTGGTGGACCCCAACAGCCATTCAATGTTTAACTCTTTAACAATCAGATTATTCTGTCCAATGTAATGCTTATTTATTTGCATTGTTTTGGATTACACATGCATTACCTTTTTGTGTTGAGATTTTTCATGTTGTGATTGTTTATTTTTAGAATGACATTATAGGATAGGTGTGAAAGGCTGAATATGGCCACTCCCAACATAAAATGGGCAGAATATTTGGACTAGATATGGCCAGTTTAAATGTTAAAGGGTTAAAAACTAGTTCTATAGATACTTCTTTCAAAGCTCCTATTTTGTTTTTCACACATTTACTTGTGTAACCTGAACTGTGTCAAACGTTATAGAAAGGAACCTAGCAGTTTCTTGCAATAAATCCATTAAAAGCAAAATTTTCTAAAATAAAACTGTGTATCTCCAATTTTGCTTGTATGGACCTCTTTGATTCCTATTTTACTCAAATGGACTTTCTTAGCCATTTGATGTTTAAAAAAATCCTATCACATGTTTTGTAATTAAATATTATTGTTGAAGTATTTTGTGTATTGTAGAAGAACAACTGATTTATTGCACTTAAATTTTAACAACAAAATCATATATGAACCCCAGTTGAGAACCACAGAGTTAAATACTTTGGGACGACGTAGAAAAGAATAGCAGAATCAAGAAAGTATTGGAGGTGTATTGTGGCCAGCAATGTATAACATCTGATAGTTTCGTCATACAATTATATATGTATATAATATATATATATATATATATATATATATATATATACACATATAAAAATCAATGAGCAGGTAATACTCCAGACGAAACAAGAATTAATAAGGAAAGCTCATTTATTAAAAAATACAACCCACCGCTGAAGAGGATATAAAAAAAAAAGCATTAGTAATACACAAGTCTCATTTTCCTATGAATTAGTTATTGTAGAATGTTTACTTGGGCTCATTCTTAAGAAAACCAAAATTCATGTAACAGCTATCATCTATCTTATTTACTCCTTTTTAACAAAGAAAGGATATGTTGTAACATGTTCAGTAGGACAAAATTAGCATTAATTTATAACACTGTTCTTCAACAGAATAATAAACAACAATTATCTATAACACTTTTATCTAAACTACTATATCACTTATTCATATCTCTCTGTTGTGTCATGACTTATTTAGTGGAGAAAAGCTTTTGTGTGACCTTCTAGCACGACTGCCACTGACCAATCAACTTGTACATTAACAGAGTTTTGTGTGTCACATTTCTACTTTAAAACCAAGCTATTTCTATAGCAACAGCTAGAAGAGACATAATTCCATAGATTTAAGCACTTTTGAAAATCTAATGTGAAAGTGTATTCCTATACTTTAAAATATAATTCTAATTAAGCCTATTCAGGGTTAGGGTGGTAATGGAATGAAGGTGGATGAGAAGTAGAGTGATAAAAGAGTGGCAATAATAATAATAATAAACTACTTGTATACAGTACTAAATACCTCATTGGAAACTAGTTAAAAAGCAAGCAGAAAGTGGCAGTGAAAGCAAAAACTGCATGTGCAATTCATGATAAATTACAAAGAAACAAAAAAGTGAACAGTAAAAGAGTCATAAAAAGGAAATAGTGCTTAAGTACATCTGGACAAATGTTGGTGAATTTTAGGAACTTTCAAAGAATGCTGTGTCCTATGACAAGTTATGTGTGTGTATAAGTTTGTATGTATATATTGTCATCACTTCTATGGAGTTTGAGATTAGCCTTCACCACTTTATTGCATGTCTTTGGTCCCTGTCTCTCTCTTTTCCAGCTATTTCAAGTACACAGTACTTTTTTTTTATATGATTGCTTCACATGTCTATATAGGGCAGACTTCACTTTTGTATCTTATAACCAGTATTCTCATATCTAGATTTTCTCTGAGCTCATTTGTGCTTTGTTATTCATGCACACTAACATGACACCCAGCAGAGCATGTTCACTTATTTCATTCTATTCATTGCAAAGCTTCCACATTCAAGGCCCACATTTCACAACTATGCAACTTTGCATACAAGCATCATACAATTTGCCCTGAGATAGAGAGGAATTCTTTTTTACCAGTTAAGGTAATAGTTCCTTGATCTTATTCTGGTTACCATGCTTTCCTATAGAGTTCATTTTATCATACAAGCACAAGACAGACATGTCAGCAGTACAGACAGCAATTTTTATAAGCTCTTCAGTTTTGATCTTTGCTTCATTTTCCTTTTCTTCCACCACTGCATTTTTCATTTCAAGTCCACATCTGTTAATCTTGCAAATATCAGCTAATGCCCATATTGTTTCCACTAGCTTATTTTATTGCAACAGTTTAACAATATACACCCAACAACACCACTTTGTTCTGCTTTATCTGTTAAAATTAATACCTAAATTCTCAGTAAAACTTGCATTAACATATAATGGATCACGAGTACACATTAAATTTTTGCTCTTCTGATTTGATAGAGTACTCAGTAAAAAGAAATGTATATGGTGTCATAAATAGATCTCCATTAATATTTAAGTGGCCACTAACATGTATCTCCTTAAACTAACACTCAGGCTGAATCAGCATGGCACACTGCATGACAAGTCTTTGAATTGTTAATGCAGTCCACCAAACTGGCTGTCACACAGTTTCTATCCAATTTTACTGAAGATTTAAGTAAATCCAAGGTCTTATTACACCCTTGTCCAAGATACTATGCAGTTGCATTGAATCTGGAAATTTGTGGTTGCAAAATAAAATTTGACCCTTTGGTTACGGTCAGCTTTTTTCTAACTCAATATGCTTGGTGGTGTGTTTAAAGAGTACACTTTCCAATCATATGGTTTCAGGTTCATTCCCATTGTGTGGCACCTTGGGCAGGTGTCTTCAACTAAAGCCTTGTGAATGGATTTGGTAGACAGAAACTGAAAGGTGGCGAGCTGGCAGAAATGCTACCCCGTCAGGCGAAATGCTTAGCAGTATTTCGTCTGCTGTTATGTTCTGAGGTCGACTTAATCCCTTTGTCTGTCCTTGTTTGTCCCCTCTATGTTTAGCCCCTTGTGGGCAATAAAAAGAAACTGAAAGAAGTCTATCATATGTATGTGAGTTCATGTTTTCCAGATGTAACAAATTCCCACTGCTTATTTGGGCATTTGCTTGCAGTCCACCTTTTGAAAGCTTGTCTCAGTTTCTTGACATGTTGCACTATCTCCATGCATGTTTACTGATGTTCAAGAAAGGGCACATTTATATGGTATTCGTTTTTAGTTCTCTCAGCATAACAATGTCTGGGCTGTTCAGTTGGAAACAAGTGAGGAGTTGGCATCAGGAAGTAAAATGATTATGATAAAAAAATTAAAGCTTGCTTAAAAACACTCTTTCAATTGTTACTTAAAATTTTATATTTCAGGGATTTGGAGTAGCATCTAAATCAACACAAAATTGTCGAAGAGCAGACCCAATGGATATTGTTGCATTTCATCAGGCAGACATTGGAGAATATCTCAGAAATGAATACAGAATAATCTAACTTTTTTTTTAAACTCAATTGTATATTTGTAGATGTATATATTTATATTTTTTTGCCTATTAATCTAAATAAATCATTTGAACTTATAAGCATTTTTGTTTAATATCTTTTTATGTTTTAGTTGTTTCAGTCATTATACTGTAGCCATGCTGGAGCTCCACCTTGAACTTTACTAGAACTAAACCCTTTTTCTTTTTAAGCCTGTTGTATTTTTGCCTAACTGCTAAGTTACAGGGATGTAAACACAAACACTGGTTGTCAGATGGTAGTGGGACACACGCAATAGGCTTCTTTCGGCTTCCCTCTACCAAATTCACTTGCCCAAGGTGCCGTGCAGTGGGACTGAACCTTCAACCATGTCATTGGGAAGCAAACTTCTTACAACATAGCCGGTGTAAATTTTTTTCATTTTAATTCATTAGACTTACTTGTGTGATTTTGTAACTTTAACCTATTAACATTTAAACCAGCCTAATTATTCCACCTGTTTTATGTTGAAATAAGCCATATCCAGGCCCCTAACACTTAACTCTATATCATTCTAATAACTAATAGTTATGTCAGGAAAATCTGAAAGCTATAAGACAATTCATGGTTAATTCTAAAAATGTGATTAAATAAGCATCACATTTGACAGAATAATTTGAATGCTAAAGGGTTAGTTATAATAAAGGCAACTGGAGCTTCCAATTCCATTCTATGCAATTCTACAAAATGGTTGATTATTTAACTCTTTAGCAGTTAGATTATTCTGTCAAATACTTATTTATTCAATTCATATTCTTTTGAATTCAAACGTGATTAGGGCAGCGGACTCGCAGTTTCGAGTCCCAGACCGGGCGTTGTGAGTATTTATTGAGCGAAAACACTTAAAAAGCTCCACGAGTCTCCGGCAGGGGATGGTGGCAAAACCTGCTGTACTCTTCCACCACAACTTTCTCTCTCTTACTTCTAGTTTCTGTTGTACCTGTAATTCAAAGGGACAGCTGTGTCACGCTAAATAACCCTGAGAACTATGTTAAGGGTACACATGTCAGTGGAGTGCTCAGCCACTTGCACGCTAATTTCACAACTCGGCTGTTCCGTTGATCGGATCAACTGGAACCCTCAACATCGTAAGCGACGAAGTGCCAACAACAAATATATTGCCCATCTTGAGAGATTTTGCACATAAACTTTTCATATGAATAAAGCAGTGACGCATGAAATTTTAGATCCAAAAGACGCTTTTTAAATTCATTCTAAATCAGAACTACGAACCCTTTTTTCGCAAACTACCAAAGATGGTGTGCCATCTGTAGCAAGACCACTCATTTTTTCATAGAGTAAATTAAAATCCTTTAAGGCTGAGCCAATCATTTGAAATAAATCTTCACCTCTAGTTGTTCCATGCATTAACTTTCAAGGCAAGAAATTCTTCCCAAATGTTGAGTTTTGCAGTTATTCCACACATAAATATTATCTTCCGAGCAGCATTAGATCAGTTGTCTTATCAATAGCTAATGAATACAATACAAATTTTGGAGAATTTTGAATATGATCAACAATATCTTTAATATGATCGGAAACACTAACATTTCCAAACAAACTAAGTTTTTCTGTGCATATATTCTCAACAGCAGTAAGGATACATTCTTTCACGAATTCACCATTACTATGTGGTTTGAGTGTTTTAGCAAATATCTTTGCACACCACATAATTAGTTCGAGTTACTGATTCACTTTCAAGAAGTGACCTTTTGAAAAAAGCTTGTCTTTTGGTCAGATTTTCTTTCAAGGAAGCTATCTTGGCTAAACGTTCAGATATTTTCAAGCTTTCATAGGTCTTATGCTTACTCACAAACTACCTCTCAATATTATATTGTTTAAATAACGGCTACTTGTTCGTTGGTTGTAAATAAGACAAAGGCACATCTATTTCAATAAAAAAAAAAAAAACCTTGATTTTTCTCTCTCTCTCTCTCTCTCCACACAGACGTTGATAACCGAGTGGGTAAGGAAGGGCGATAACTGATAAGCCGATGACATGAAAGTAGTTCCTGTTGACCTTCTTGACAATGACTGATAACAAAAATGCGTCACCCCTTTCAAAAAAAATTATTTTTTATTTTTCACTGCTTTTTCAGAAAAAATTTAGTAATAATTTTTATATTTCCGTTCACAAAGCACCAAATTAATAGTTTCTGTTTCGATGAAGTTTTGCCAATTTGTTTTTGATTTTTAACAGATTTTAAAATATTTTTTGCTTACTGATTGACAGAATGAGGGTGAGTGTTGATGTTTGGAGATTTTTTCGTAAATAGGGAGTGGGGTTCTTGGATATGAATAATTTCTACACAGTATCTTCTACGATACATGCAATATATTTTTAGTTTTCTCAGCTAGAGTGTACTTGACTTTTAAAGGGCTGGTACAAACCTAGCAACGTGTTTTATAGCGATAACAAAATTTCCATTCAAGTCTGACCATTTTAAGTCGTAGTGGAAACGCGACCTATGTTGCAAATAGGCATTCGAGTATATCAGCCTGTGGGTGCAATAAAATGAGCTCACAGGCACAATTGCACTCACAAGCGGGGATTACCCTACCCCTGCTCTAAATTAATTGAAATAAAGGCAGATGTGAAGGCGCATGGCTCAGTGGTTGGAGTGTTGGGCTCACAATGAGGTATTGAGTTTGATTCCCAGACCCGACTGTGTTGTGTTCCTAAGCAAAACAATTTATTTCACATTTCAACTTATTTCTGCAGCTGAGTAAACTGGAGCAATGTCGCTGGTGCTGAGCTGTATAACTCTTTGCATCTCTCTTGGATAACATCAGTGGCATGGACAAGGGAGGTTGGTATGCATAGACAACTGCTGGTCTTGCAAAAACAACCTTGCCTGGACTTGTGCCTCGGAGGGTAACTTTCTAGGTGCAATTATATGGTCATTCATAACTGAAGAGGGTCTTTATTTCAACAGGGTAACAAAAGGGTTTAAAATTCAATAACTGCACTTGGAAGCAAAACTAAAACAAGATTCATTGGCTTGTCAAAAGACATGCCAATTCCTGTCATACACAGAAAACACAAACGCAATAAAGAAAACACAACAAATATTTTAAATTTCTCCTTGACCGCTACACTTTAATACTATTTACAGTAGAATACTTTCCAGTGAATATGATACACCTTTATGTACACAGCATGAAAATAAAATAATGGAATAGTAGACACAAAAGAGCATCAGGTATGTTTGTCCAAGATGGCAGCCAAATAGTGGGTTGGATATAATTTTTTCCATTTTGTTTGTTTGTTTGTTTTTTTTTTTGTTTTGTTTTTTTCCAGAAATATACAAATTAAACCAATGAAAATATTAGATTGTATTTTTGTTTCTGGCTATCAGTTATGGACTCTGCTCCTCAAACAGCAAAAAAGTAAGGGGAAGAGAGAGAAAAAAAAAGAATGTTAAGGTCATTTCTGATCGCTGCTTGAAAGTGAGCCCACATTGAAGACAATAAATTTCAAACAGCTACATTGTTTTAGTTATCAGAAAAGTAACAATTTACTTTGCTACTTTAATGCTCATGGGATCCTTTGTATGTTATTCTTTGAAGCTGATTTTATTTAGAAGGGAAAAATATACTTCTTCCCACTTCAAATTAAAAAGAAAAATCACATACAAACATGGTTGATACACATGTATGTATATTTCTTTAAAAAATCTTTTAAATAACTAAAACCAACATAAAAAGGGGTTCCTATTCAAACACTGGCTTGACCCCTGCCACCAACAGCCGGTATTTGACTGATGAAAAGACGAATCCAAGTGTTTTTGGGGTAAAAATGCTTTTTTTGTGGGGAGGGCGGGTTCATTTTTTGCGGCTTTGAAGGAAAGATAAGATAGTGGTAGTTTCTGTTTCAGAGGAGAAACAAGTGGAAACATTTCATAGTATTTAACCTGCTAGAAATTTTAAAAGTCATAACCCAAATTGAAAGGAGATGCAGAGGCTATTTGGTGTTTGGAAAAGATAGACTTGAGATCTTTTGTGTCAGGTTCAATATGGCCTACAACAAAAAAAAAAAAAAAAAATCAAAATCAATAATGTACTCATGTTATTTAAGCATTCAGCTAAGTTAATTTACCTTTTCTCATTTAAATAGAATGAACAAAAACAATCAGAAGAGCAGAACATAGTACACAGTACTACTTTGTAGCATATTATGGTTGCATAATGAAATTCCATGTGCCTAGAAATCATTAACAACCAGAAGTGTTTAGGTTAGATGATTCTCTAAATAGTGAGCCAACAAAGGGCCATTTACATAGTATTGACTTGCTAGAAATAACAGCCAAACATCCTTCACACAAATGAAGGACACATTGGATAATACAGTTCCTAGGTTACATAGTCTGGAAAAAGAATGTGACGGTAATGAGTGTTACATAATTTATTGAGCTTAGAAGAATGTAAGACAAATCTGACTTGGTAAGTTGTACTGCCAAAACAAATAGAGGCATTGCTCTAAATGGCATGAAAATTACTGTTTTTAAATCTCACAATGTGAGATATTCAACAACAGCACTTTGTAGTAAAGACTGTTCGCCAACATAACATGGCAGACATGATTTAGGACGAATGTTGCTGTAATTTAGCCCCAAGAGACATGTCTCCTGGGGCTAAATCACAGCAACATTTGTCCTAAACCAGGACAGCCATGTTATGTTGGCAAACAATCTTTATTCTAAATGGCATGTAACTCATTGCTATACCATTTCGGCCATCAAAAAGGAAGTGGAAAGCAGAAAACTGCTCAAGCAATGAAATAAATGATAAAAGGTTGTATTTATATAATTTTTTTTTTCTTACGGCACAGAAATTGCAATTAAGGAGATAAA
>JARUKP010000415.1:0-11699 GCA_029874955.1 Octopus insularis | reverse complement strand
TGTGCAACTTGCTTGAAATAGCAACCAAATCTTTTTCAAAACACATCTTACTATCTGCGAATAAATAAATAAATCGATAAATTAGTAAATAAATAATAAATAAATAAATAAATAGATAAATAAATAAATAAAAGCAGTATTTAATCCTAAATAGCCTGAAAATGTGGGATGCTCACACAGCTGAAACACCTCTGATCTTCAGTTTTCTTGATCGAGGTTGACCTAAAGCTAATGACAATGACAACGATGACAACTTCAACAACAACTACTACAACAGCAATGCAGTAACAGCAGCAACAATAGGAATTACAACAACAGAGCAACAGCAGCAGCAACAATGGGTAGATGAAAGTTTCTCATTTATGTATTTCTCAAGGAATGCAATATTTTAGTGGTGTCTTCCTGGTTCAGAATGTTTTTAGGCCAATTGTTGTAACACCTTATAATAGCTTTCTTCATATTGTGAGTTTCATTTAGACCTGCCATATTTAGATGAAGTCAATATAGTTGTAAAGTTTTCATATTACTTTCTGAACACTTTAATATTTCATCAAAGCATAGCTACAGGCAAATATTTTTCATTGCATAAATTGCTATTTAGAATCATTTATCGATTATATAAAGATCACTACAGCTTGGATGTCATCAATACTTCTATATCTACCAATGGGGTTTTAAAACTATACTTCTCACGCATTTGTCCTCAAAGTGTTTGATGAAAATGAATACAACAACACAACTGATACAAGTAAAATCAAAATTGATGTTCTTCAACAGGAAAAACAAGTGCCTAAAGTGAATTCTAGAGAACTGATGTTATTCTGTCAAAGAAGAACTGGGCATAAATGGTTAATGCAGAAGGTAAATCGTTGATAGAAAGATACACAACATGGGTAGCAACAGAAAGAGACATGTAAAGCTTGTGAGTGCAAGTATGAGGTGAGCCAGTTGGCTCTGAGGAATAGAGATCACTGTAGTAGTAGTAGAAAAGGTAGAATGAGGGGACATATGCATCAATTTGTTGCAAGAATATTGACACTTGACAAGTCCCTTAACCCTTTGTGGAGTCATTGGGGTGCTGCAGCTATGCAATGTATCTGGTGTGAGAAAGCTTGGTGGGGCCCATCCCTCTCCAGGCTAAACTCATTTCTACAGCTGAAGGGGCTGAAACAATGTGAAATGAAATGTTTTACTCAAGAACACAATACATCACCCAGTCCAAGAACCAAAACCACCATCTTATGGTCATGAGTCCAGCACCCTAACCACTAAGCCACGTGTCTCCACTGCAAGAAGACTATAATCCTCTAATTCCATTTCAAGATACCTTCAAGATATTCCCTGTCACTTGACCCCATTTGCAGCAGTGCATGTCAACATTACTATAATAATGGACAGTACTTTTTATAAATTTCTATTCCATTGCAAAAATTCTGGCTGGATCTTAAATTTGAAGAGACTTTTGTTTTCTTCCTCTCCCACATATTACAAATGGTTTGCAAAAGGTCATGGGCCCTTTATTTTCCTTCAGACTAAAAGATTAGAAATAAAAGTGTGTTGTATTCCTACTTTTACAGCTGATCGGATATGATCTGAAGGAGATTTAGTTTCTATCTCTAGCAGATTGAACTATGACAGAAGCGTTTGCTCAGATCATGCATTGTTGTGTAATCTGCAAATGTGAAGCATAGTTGCAAGGATAGAAATAGCTATAAATAACCATGTTGTGTAATAATAATAATTCTTTCATATAAAGATTCTCTTCATTTTCTTGTATGTACATATCTCTTACCTTTTACTTGTTTCAGTCACTGGACTGTGGCCATGCTAGAACACCATCTTGAAGAGTTTATTCAAACCAATTGAATAAGTACCAATCTTTTTAAAAATTAGTATTTATTTCATTGGTCTCTTTAGCTGAACAGCTAAGTTAAAGAGTCATAAACAAGCAAACAAGTTGTCAAGAGGTGGTGAAGACAAACACACACTTACACACACACACACTAAGCTTCCACAAAGTTTCTGTCAATCAAATTCACTCACAAGGCATTAGTCAGCCTGGGGCTGAACACTCAAAATGCCACACAATGGGACTGAACCTGAAACCATGTGGTTGCAAATGAGCTTGTTAACCCCACAACCATGCCTGTGCCTAATTATGACAAGAGGATTTTACCAAAAATGGATTGCACTTTCCACCAAACACCACATACAATGTTCTTCTTTCATAGAAAATTCTAAAAATTTCTGTGACTTTTGCTTATAGACAAAACTCTACATACTGTTCTAAATATCAGTGACAACTTAAGCAACTAATTAATTTTTGGAAAATTTTATTTTGTATTGCTATCTTTGTTTTACTTCATTTCTATATATTTCTGCTGTGTTCTTCACAAAAGAGCAAATGATTATTGAATTTGTCTTGTCAATTTGTGATGCATAATTTGCTGTCTTATCTGTTTGCTACAGAATAGAAGAAAATATGTTGAGGGAAATATTATATTAGATTTATTATTTATTATTTTCTACTGGGATTTAAGAACAGAACTATTTCTTCACACGTAACAGCAGTACATCTATATAGAAGTTGAACAAACAAAAGAAAAAGTCACAAAAACCTGTCAGGTTTCAGTGTAGATTTTTAAGAGATAATAAAGAGAATGTAGATTCAAAGTCGATTTGAAACAAGTGTTAGAGTTGTAAATTTTGCTAATTTATCAGATGTTTTTAGATAAAGAAAACTGAAAGCATACTGAAATGTTTGTATTGATGATTCATAATTCTGTCTTTAACTCTAAAACTAACGCAAGACATATATTTCAACAAAGTTATGGATAACGAGACAACCTATATTGTATCGTTTAAAACATGTCTTTTTTTATTATTAGAAAGACTGGCTCTTTGTACTTGACTGCTACTTTATGTTATTACCTGCAAAAGGTGAAAAACGAAATAAAATAAAGTAAGGCTCTGTGAGATTTAAACTGTATGCATTTTGTAAATTTATAAAAATTACTGTCTATTCCACAAACTCATAGAGTATGCTGCCAAATGAACAAAAAAAAAAAAAAAGAAGGTAGTAAACTCTACATCGTTGCTTGAAATTCTGGGATGGAAAACCAAATCTTTCTCTAATCAGTTTTAAGAATGCAAAGGCATACAACATAGTTCCAGATGCATATCTTCCTCCTCCTCCTCCACTGTTGGAAGAGGTGTTGGGATGAGGTGGTGAAGTCCAACCTTTGAACTTTAGGCCTCACCGAGGCAAGGACCAGTGACCAGGACCTTTGGAAATATGCAGTATGTGAGAAGACCCGGCAAGGCAAGTGAGAGCATAATCTGTGACCTCTGCCAGAAGTGTAGCCAGCTCACTTATTCATATCTTTACTTCATTGGACACTAAAAACTCTGCTTGCAAAGACCTGTTGAGGCAAGTGAATTTTTGCAATTTGAAATCTGAAATCGAAATTGAACTGAATCCGACGACTGGCACCTATGCCAACCTCTCCTTCATTGGACACTAAACTCTACTTGCGAAGACCTGTTGGGGCAAGTGAAATCGAAATCGTAACTGAACCATACTTGATGACTGGCACCTGCACCAGTGGAGCACTAACAGCACTTTCCGAGCATGTTCATTGCCAGAGCAGCTGTCTGGCTTCCATTTGAGCGGAATCATTACCAGCGTCACCTTCTCGCACTTGTGCTGGTGGCATGTTAGAAAATCATTCGAGCGAGGTCATTGCCAGTGCCGCTGGACTGGGTCCAGTGCACATAAAAAGCACCTTTTTGAGTGTGGCCATTGCCAGTACCGTGTGACTGGCTCTCATGCCAGTGGCACGTAAAAGCACCCACTACACTCTCAGAGTGGTTGGCATTAGGAAGGGCGTCAAGCTGTAGAAACTCTGCCAGATCAGATTGGAGCCTGGTGCAGCCTGCTGGGTTGCCAGTCCTCAGTCAAATCGTCCAACCCATGCTAGCATGGAAAGCCGATGTTAAACGATGATGATGAGAAGGATGATATATATATTTGCATACACTTGTGTATTACACTGAATAACAAAAAAAAATTTTTTGTAAGTTGTTTTAGTTTTTTCAAGTAGCTTAGAACAATTTTGCACCTCTGAATCCAAAAATGACATCTGTTTCTCTGGTCAGTTTTCTATGCAAAGTTGATTTTTAAAATTGATTACAATTTTCTAACATTATCAGTTGATTTTTGTTAGTGTGTGTGTGGGAAGGGAGGGGTGTTTGTATGTGGGGGTGGGGGTGGGGGTTGTGTGCGTGCTTGTGTGTATATCATGCTTTGGATATTATTCAATAAATTGATTACATTTTTCTGACATTATCAGTTGATTTTTGTTAATATTTCTCATCCAAAATAGGTTTTTAAGATTAAAAAATTGTTTTCTAACACAATTTATTAATTAAATGTTACAAACTTCGATTACTGTAAATTGAATAGAAGACACTGATAAAGATAAGTACATGTAAATTAAATGTTATGCCATCACTGTTCAAAATTCAGGGGTTGAACTTGCGTTTATTTGAACCTCTAGAATGCTGAACGGCAGGAATGTCTCCCTTCAAAGTCCAACAGTAATCTGCCATCATGACTGTGTCCCAGCATCCCTGATACCGGGTCTCTATCTCTTTCATGTGCTGATGGAATCTCTCCCCTTAATCATCGCTCTTTGATCTCAGATTCTCAGGAAACTAATGCATGTGTGAGAATAAGTAATACATTTTAATGCTTATCTTGCAGCCGAGATTTCTGAAAGCAGTCAGCATATTGGTGACAAGTTCTGCATAGTTCCTCACCTTGTTGTTGCCAAAAACGTTCTTCATGACCAAGACAAATGCCTTCCACGCTTCCAGTTCCACATCATTCATTGAGTTTTCAAACTCAGGCTCTCTGATGAGCTGACGGATTTGAGGGCCATCAAAGATGCCAGCTTTCAACTTCTCAATGGTCAATCCTGAAAAAGTCTGGCACAAGTAAGTGAAGTAGCCACCATCCTTGTCTAGAGCTTTGCTGAACTGCTTGATCAAGCTGAGGTTGATGTGTTGTTGGGGGAAGAGTATTCTGTCTCTGTCCACCAGAGGGTTGTTTATAAGGTTCTTAGATCTGCAAGGCACCAATTCCTCCCTCAAAGGCCATTCCTTTTTCTTGTAATGCTGAGCAGTATCCCTACTATCCTACATGCAAAGAAAGTATAGGTACTTGGTGAACCCAGACTGTTGTCCCAACAAAAAATTCACCATCTTCAAGTCAGCACAAATAAACCACTGATGTTGATCATAACGAATTTTCTCCAGCACATACTTCACCGCCTCATACTTCTCCTTCAGTGTAGTTGAGTGAGAAAGGGGTACAGAGGCAAACTGGTTGCTGTTATGCAGCAGAACACATTTCAGCAATCACTTGCTGCTGTCAATAAATAGTCTCCAATCTTTGGGTTTGTACTGTGGCACTCTAAGCTTGTGCAGAAAATTAGCAATATCTGTACAGTACACCAAGTCCTTCTCTTCAGAGAACAACAAACAGAAGTAATCTTGATGCCTGTTGCAGTAGAAGGTGATGCAAGCACTGTCAGAGAGGAGGGGTTTTTTTTTTCAATCTGGATGCCAACAGTTCGACAGAGGACTTTGACAATCTGAGATTGCGAACTAGATCATTTAGTTCTTTTTTTTTGGAAAAAGGATGTGGAGCATCATCATCAAGAACTACTTCTTTTCGAACACTGGAAGATTCTTCATCACTAGTCTCAAGAAGTTCTCCAAAGACAGGTGCTGAAATTTCACCAGTGTGCTACAGGATGGTGTGCTGATTGAAGATGATACTTGAAGCTGCTCCGGTTCTTTCTGTTGATCCCAGTCACATCAATAGTGCAGAAATAGCAGTCAGTGCCATGGTTTGTTGGCTCCTGCCAAACCACGAGAATTCCAAACTACAGACAACTCTTCTTGCTCTTAGTCCACCGACACTGATTGTTGGTGCATGCTTTGTATGCCATACAGGGCACCCAAGCTTTATCCTAGTCACCAAGTTTAATACCTAAATAAGCATAGTAAGCATGTTTTATGAAACTTGTGACTGGATTCATGTTGGGAACAATGGTGTATTCACCACAGATGTAACAGGATATGTTAGGCTTACATTTGCAAGATCTTCTGGTTGAAGCCATTTCATTCACCTGTAAAATAAAAATACCAATTAGTCGTAAATAGGCACGTGCAATCTCTTCTGGGTTCATTTATTTTAAGAAATAAAAAAGAATTTTGCATCATGTAAAGCAAAAATACCTGTACATGTAAACAAAAACATTAAAAATAACATGTGGCCATAGTTCAAAAAGCTAACCTGATTGAGCAAAACTAATGTCATCTTTGAATTTAGCACATCAGAATTGTCCTAAATCAGCTAAAAAAATTTAGACAGTAATTTTGTTTACATTATTTACATTTGACAGATAATTGTCCTCATCTTGTTTATCGTTAACACAACGTTTTGGCTGATATACCCTCCAGCCTTCATCAGGTGTCTTGGGGAAATTTTGAACCTGGGTTCTCATTCCTAAGGGGGTTTTTTTATGTTGTTATTATTATTAAGGTCACTGCCTGGAATTGAACTCAGAATCTTGGGGTTAGTAGCCCATACTCTTAACCACTATGCCATATGCCCATGTGCATATGGCATAATGTATTCCAAAGTACCATTCAACTGTACTAGCTCTTGGATATTTTATATTTTTTCTGTTGCTGTATTATATAAAGATGTTTCAGGGTCAGTAATTAAAACAATCTGCACCAATAATTAATCAAAGATGAAATCAAAGTTTCTTCTCAACAGTTGATATAGAGCAGTTTCAATGCAAACTGTTGATCCTGTGTATATTTTTAGTTCAGATCTTTTCCACACCTCTCAGTCATATATCACACTCTCTTCTTCATTTCATTTGTATCTTTTTATGTCCTTCATTCTGCCATTTAAAACTTCCCTATAATTCTCAAACATATTTCTATGAGGTCATTTTACTCACTTTCTTGAGGCATCTCCATCAGATGGGTTAGTTCACATACATAGGTAGTTACGGTGTGTCTACAGGCCTTTTTTCTCTCCAGTTTGCACACAATCTATATATGCTTACAAATTTCTACAATTCTAGATGTTCTTTAAGTTTATCTGATGTATTTTAATTCTTTCTTTAAAATTTCACTATTGCTATCAGTTTTGTAGTTCTAGGATGAAAGTTTTAAACACTTACCATTGAAACCATTGATAAGAATTTTTTTTAGTCTTCTTTTTCTTGAAGAAACTTTTAAATGTGGAACTGAACCAATTTCCACTCACACATTCATTTACCCATATTGTTTCCATTCATTCAACCCTATACTACCCACTATTGAGTGCTTCCTTCTCTGAAGTTCCCTCTATGCCCATGGCTTTTTTGCAATCATCATCTTGCAAATATTCAATCACATTAATCTCACCAAAGAATCAAGGTTACTTTGGGATTAAACAACACAAGAAATCAGACTGTACATTTAGCATGTGTCAGAATTCTTTATTAAAATATTTCTGCAAAGATCCACTCCATTATCATGTAATATATTATAGAGATCACATTATAACCAACACAATCAATAAGCACATCATATTTTGTATTTCAATGGTTACATTGACAACTCCCTACATCATATGAAATTGTAATATGACTCATATACTAATTCTTCTGTACTCACAATGTATTCTACACTATAATGTGTAAAGGGAGGGGCTAATCAACAGGATTAGATACAGCGGTTATCACTGAACATCAGCCATTTAACATAGCTGGGGTGAGATGAGTAAGCCTGGGTTGTTGTGTGACCCCAGATCAGCTCTGCATGAGCAGTTCCAGGGCATGCAAATCAGCCAAATGACTAGGTATGATCTGCCTTTTTGTTGGTCTAGTTATACCATGTCTCCACACTCAGTTGTACAGATGAATCACATGTAATGCAGTGTGACAGACCTGGGTAGAGGTGGTATGCAACTAGCTAGTTCAGAAGAATAGAGGCAATTATGATAGGGATAGAATAAGCATAGAAAGGAAGTGGTATGCCTATGGGCCAGAGGTTGTTCTATTGATTGAATCCATTGTCAGTTAGTCGGGTGACCTTGTTTTGGATGTAACCCAAGATCTATGTGTAACAACAACATTGCTCCCAGGTATGTGAGCAGTAACTTTAACATTGCAGATCTTAGTAGGGAATTATTGAGGGTCAGAAACTGACCAAATATTTTCTGGCCCTAAAGAGAAGCAATGTTATTCTGAGGTTGCCAAGAAAGATCTCCCAAGATTGTGAAATCTATCATTTGTAATAACTCTGTTTTAATTGAGAATTGTTCATGATCAAAGAGGGAATTAGACTAATTCCTTGATATGAAAAGTAATAGTGTTACTGTTCTTTTAAAAGAGATAAAATGTCCATGTGCTCATTGAAACTTATTTACAAGATCTCTGTTTCTGAGGCAGTGTAAAATTTGAAGAAAGCAATGCTTTTATTAGCTTTCACAGTGCTGCATATAATATTAGGACATGGGCATGAATGTATTATCTCTCACTTAAACAAGTCTGTAACCTCAGTTACAGCTAATGCACTCATGGTAATAAAAGGAAATATCAGAAAAAATGTTTATCAACCTATGGCTTTTGAATTTTGTTTGTAACGTACACTTACTGAAGTCTTGCAGCTATATGCAGAAGGGGATCTATGATTATGGACTCTGTAGTCACTGCACCTCCAATTATGTGTTTGAAAATCTTGCATATAAGGACACCAGATGTCAAGAGGAAACCTAGATCCATTAGAAGTATAACATTTGTAGTTTAAGCTCAAAACAGTATACTTTTATTTTTATTTTATATTGCAATTTGAGATTCAAGTGGAAAATGGGTTTGTGATCATTCAAGATGATATCAGGAGTTGAATGGTAAAGCAATCTACCAATCTTCGATTTCTAACAAAATAGTTAATTCTGACACTCCAGTGTACAGTATATATTGTACGGCTGGTTTTCTTGTATATTTTGATGCTGTTCTTTATTAGGAGTTCATTGTGCATTACAGTATCTACTTTCAATATGTTCCTAGTTTTATCTGTGAAGAAGCATACTTTCAAGTATCTTGTAGTCGTTCAGAATTTTTAGCAAGGGATTATTGACAAGGCTGAAATCTTACTTTTAATAAAGTCCAATTATCATATTGATAAGGCAAATTGAAAATCCAAAGGTCTTTCATCATGGTAAGGGACACATTGATGCTTTGAATCTGTAGTTAGAAGTAGGTGTACCAGTAATCTAGTTCTTAAAGAACTAGATTTTTTTGTACATCTAGTTAATTATATCAATGTTATGTCATAAAGTTTCAGGGAGAGTATCTGTATATGCTTCAAGGAATTTGGGAAGGGCAGTTTTTCTATTAAGTGCCTTCTAAGACTTAACAAAAACCTGCAGTGAATATTAAAGTGAACAGGTGTACAAAGAAAAAATTATCCACTATATCACATAGAATATATATTTGTAGCTTAATGCAGTTAATGTCCCCCCCCCCCAATTATTACTGTTTCATAGACACACAAATACATGCTTAATTGTATAGGCACCCCCAGAAAGAGGAGTATTGTTTGAAAGTTGATTTCTTGTCAGTTGTTAATAAGCTGAGTTTTCATTGGATATGCCAGGTCATGTGATTGAATTGAAGGCGGATTGACATAGATCACTGTAAAGTGTTTAGGGGTGTGGGTGAGTTGACTCTGACATTAACTTTGATAAGTAAGGGAGCTAACTCTTCAATACACTTGGGAATTTTTTTCCAGGTTGTTTGGTTGGAACTGAGCCAGCTGTGAAGGAAGAAGGAAATTATTTTAGATTTCTTGTTGAGGCATGATGTATAGTGTTTTAGCTGGTGAAACCAACAATTCCCTCATCAGCTGGTTTATAAGAAGGGATCCAATGCTTCAAGTTAGAGTACAGCATTCGTGGTCCTGAGCTCTTATACTTCCAAATGAATGAGACAGAGAAGTGGAGTTCTTGTTGATAAATCAAAACATAACACGCACACACCCTTCTATATGTATAGACACCCAGTGTTGCTCGGAATTAAAATGGCATAGTTTGTATATAATACATTACAGTTATGTTGAAACAGATGATATGGGAAAGTGCGGTATTGACAACCAAACATTTGTGGAGTAAATGATGGGCTAATTCGACTAAGTAACATGCTATGCATCTGTTTGGAGTATTTCAGGACCTAACCTGTCATAGAAAATTTGGGGTGGGGGTGATGTGATTTTTGAATGCATCAAAAAGCTGTTAGTGGATAAACTCTCTTTTACAGCAGTCAGCGCTGTGTCTAATACGACCCATCATCTGAAATGTTGACACCCCCTTCGGGTTTATTGTCCTACATCACTCATAAAGTAAATTTGGAGGAACTGTGGTTGTTCATTTGTGGGTAACAGGGAACCAATGAGGCTTGCCCTTGAACTTTGACATCAGCATAAATTCATGTTTAACTATCTTCTTAGATACAGTAAACAATGTCATTTGAAATACAGAGCTGGATTGTCTGATATTGTTCAGAAAATCCTTTGACTGGATGGAAATGCCTTCTAGAAGATCCATAAGAGGTTGAGAAGGAGCTGGTAGTGCTGGCAATGCTTCCTAATTGCCTGAGCAACGCATACCATTTATTTTATTTGAAAAGTTTAAAGCTCTACGGAAAAGACAATTTGTGTTTAGCACACCGATTTGGACAGAGTTATTTTTATAAGAATGGGATGGATCATATCTAAAAACAGCTTCAGGAGTTGTGAAGAACGAAAATGTACGTAGTCTGTTTCTGAGAGCTATTCAATTGGACTTCTGTCTAATCATTAAAACATTGATTTAATGATCCAGCATTTAGTGCAGCAAAATGCATTTGCTGATATTGAGAAAATCTCATCTAGTTTTCTCTTCAGACTCTCATGTTGGGTTTTCTACAATCCTCCTTGCTTTATATTTGTTCCTGGAGAGATTATGTCTTTCCTTTGGTGGCATATTTTCCCCAATTTTGTAAACAAAAATGATGAACGTTGAAAGAAATTATTCATTAATCCCTATTTTTTAAGCAGTTGTATCTGTAGAAATTTTATTTAAAGAGAGCAGTAATTGAAAGATGATAAAGCGAAAAGAACAGAGATAGAAAGTGAAAGATGTATTTACGTCTATATGAAATGGACGTGTGCGTATGTGTGTGTGTGTGTGTGTGCGTGTGCGCGTGCTTGCGCGTGTGTGAGAGAAAAAGAGGGTAAGAAAGAGAGACAGAGTGAGGGAATGAAGCTGTCTGTCGTAATGATTGACGCCTTTTAAGGTACACACACATATAGAAAATGTGACGTAATCGTATAAACTTTTTACGATAGTTGATTTATGGAAAAGATTGTTAAACTTTTGAAATGCAAATATGTGAATGAAAATAAGGTTTAATTTGTAGCCCAAATAGTACTGAATCTTTTAATATCCCATACGTCAAGATCTCTAACTCGGTTTTGGAAAGCATAAGCAATATGTGATATCAATGAGGCAGACTCTACATGGTAGCTAGACCTGGTAGAAATAGCAGCCAAATCTCCCTCAAAACACCCTACTGTCTTAATCCGACAAT
>JARUKP010000414.1:0-11706 GCA_029874955.1 Octopus insularis | reverse complement strand
CCACAGTCAAAAGACTGAAACAAGTAAAAGAGTATATATATATATATATATATATATATGTATGTGTGTGTGTATACAGGGCCAGATTCAGACCCACCGACGCCCTAAGCACTTAAAAGATTTTGGTGCGCCCATAAAATATTTTGCAATTCAAAATATTAACAATAACAAAACATAAAATAAATTTTTATTTCTTAGAATGAAGCAAAACAGTAAGAGGGAATTACCTGCTCTTGAATTATTATGGTTGAGCATTCCAAATGTACACACTCACTCACACAATTACATGTTAATCAAAAATATAATTTTCCAGCACATCATCACCATCATCATTTAGTGTCCATGTTCCATGTTTGCATGGGCTGGATTGATTGACAAAATCCAACAGGTCTAACAACTGCGTCATGTTCCAGTGTCTGCTTGGCATGCTCTCTATGCCCTTCATAATTTCAACCACTTTACAGCATGTACAAGCTGCTTTTTTTTTTGTGTGTCACAAGTACTAGTGACATTGCCTTGCAATCTTCAAGACTACGAACCCTGAGTGGGGCAATTTTATCTTAGGAGATAAGGAGTAGGAAGGGTTTAAGGTTGAGAAAAATCCCAGAGTAGAACAGTTTTCATACTGTAGGGTAGGAGCAACATAACTACTCATATTTTAGAAGACAGGGGAGTGACTGGGTGGAGCTGGAAATCAATAAAAATAGTGGTGATGATGTGTCAGGGTGGCCCCTCAGTGTATGAAGTAGGTAGGAATGAGTGGGCTGAGTAGCCAGAAGTGAGTTGATGGCATACAGCAGCAGAATAGTAATGATAATACAGTAAATAAGAGAAAAACAAAAGAGAGGTGGTGACATGCTGTTGAGTAGGTTGCAGAAGTGGGTGGGAAAGAGAGAGGCAGACAGTGTATGAGGAGGATGAGATGTATAGTGAAATACAAGCACACACACACACACACACACACACACACACACACACACATAGACACACACACGTGTGTGCATGCATACATTTTCTTTTCTTACTAAACTACACATATGCCAATCCAGCACCTATGCATATGAAAATATGTACATCATAAAAGATATAGTTGGCTGTTAGAAATTCAACAAGTTAGTAAAAAGTTTTCAGTGCTTACAACCTATGTAAAAGCTATCAAGGAAAGCTACCATGAAGAAAAAATCAAAACAAAAACAAAATAAATAAAATCCCAGCAGCTGAAATTTCAACAGGTCTGGACTCAAATACTTTGAGACTACAAATTCAGTATTAGATTCTGATAATAGCAACTTGATATGTAAAATGGCACAAAATAAATTCTCTAACTTCTCTGGTATTGAAGATTTCCCTACATATGTATGTGGGGAGATACTTCAAACTCATTTTTAATTAATGTATTGGTTTATATTTTCCACAAATAAATAGAGAGAAAAAAATAGGAACTATTTCCGTAAAACTGCTATGAATATGTAGACCAGGAAATTAAACACTTCTTTATCACTTGAATACGAGTGAAAGTCACCTTCAGTCTTTGGCAAATACAATAGCAACAAGCAACAGTACTCAGTTTTCCAACTTTTGTTTTTTATTCTATTTTTACAGTTAATCTTTTACATTTCTGTGTTTTTCTTTTTTTCTATTTTTTCTAAGCATTTTAAGATATTTTATTCCTATTAATTACAAGTAACATATTTTAAAAACATTTTAGTTTTAACTTAAATTTCCTTAAACCCACATGTATATTAAATGTTTTGTAATTACTTTGTACACTAACAGCTGTCAAAATTAAGAAGAAATTTTCAGACTTTGTCATTGAGAGTACACCATACAATTAATAGGTGTGGCATTTTCTCTTTCATTTGCCCATTTACTTGGATTGTCACTTTGGGATTTATGAAATACATTAGCAGCCATCAAACTTACTTTAACAAATAAATTTATTTTTTAAATAAAATAAAATGTGCAAATATAAAGAGAGCATATCTTTTATCTTTCACATGTTTCAGCTATTAGATCATGGCCATGTTGGGGCAATGCCTTGAACAATTTTTTTAGTCAAGTGATTTGACCCTAGGACTTACACTTTTGTTAAGCCTGGAACTTATTTGATTAGTCTTTTTTGCCGAACTGCTAAGTTGCAGGGACATAAACATACCAATAGTGGTTGTCAAGTGGTGGTGGGGGACAGACACAAAGACCTCCCCACACACACATTCACGCATATATGTACATATATATGACGGGCTTCTTTCAGTTTTTGTTGACCAAATCCACTCACAAGGCTTTAGCCTGAGGCTATAGTAGAAGTCACTTGCTCAAGGTACCACACAGTGGGACTAAACCCTGAACCATGTATTTGGTGAGATTAGAAATATCATAAAGAAATTTAGAATATTGAGACTCAACAAGGAGGTCTGACTTCAACAGTTCTTAGTGGACTAAATAAAAATCTAAGAACTTAAAGATATATGAAACCACATTACATCTGCTGTTCTCACATTTTTTCTTTGCTCCCTTATGTAATTGTTATGTCATCACATCTCACTTTGAAGTAAAAAAACATGTCCTCTTTTTTAATCATAGATTAACCAACAAAATATTGGATCTAGATACATATTTGGATTATTTCTTTTGTGTAGATTATTTCTTCAGTGACATCTTTCAACTTTAATCATTTGGTCTTTAACTTCATCAACAGACACTCACCTCTCTTCTACTAACCATTTGTGTATTACCAGTCCCTATTTGGTTTAATATTTAAGGGTTACTTTGGGCTTGAGAGTTATAATTTTGAGAAGAATTGACTAAGTTTACAGGCATCTGGAGAAACAAGGCATGACAGATTTGTTTAATAGCCATTTTCATTGAATAATCTTGATAAGATTTTTGATGATGATATTGAAGCAGTAATTGGTTGGCAATCATCATTAATAAAGATAAATTAAGTACCAGTTGTGTACTGGGGAAGGGGAGTCAATCTAATTGACAAGCCCCTCCCCACAAACTTAGAGCCTTGTGCCTAGAGTAGAAAAGCATATTCTGTTGAAAATTTTCAAAAATCCAGTCTTGTAATGACTTTGTTAAGAGAACAACGATAAATGATAGAAGTGGTTAAAATTTTCTCCCTTAGCTTAGAGAAATCTCCTTACTTATTTCAAAATGAATGTGAACAAGGTTAATACAATTCTTGTGATATCATGTGTTTCAGAACTGGCTCACTGATCCGGTCCTATGTTGTACTGTATCAAACAGGAAATTGAGAGCTAATAGATAGGAGTGTTTGTATATTCATAGGAGAGGAACCAATGGTTTAACCTAAATAATAGTGAAGAATTCCACACCATATATACTAAAATATTGGTAAAGTATTTAAAACAGCCGACACCAAAACTGTAATTTATATTCTATTGAGCTGTTAATGTTTCTTCCAAAGTTTATAAGTCAGACACATATCTCAACATTCAGACATTGTCAGTCAAATGCTTTCAGCTGCCTGTTTCATATGAGAAATTGTAATACTTTTTATTGTCTTTGCCCTTTTCCTGTCTTGTCATTAAAGTTTTGTATGTAAGTTTTTCTTCTTTTCATTGAATATTGTCTTAGTTTTGTAATGGACATAGTGAAACTATAATAGAAAATAGTTTGACTTTAGTGGTGAAGTGTGTGGACTATTTTGTAAATTATTTGAACTGTATCTTTGCAAAATATTGATAGGAACGGTGTTATGTCACAAAAACCATAGATTCTTCAAAGGAAGAGAAAGATTTTGCATTACTGCATTTATCTGAGAAATTAGCAATATATGAGAAGTGACATGGCTCTTAGTAGTAATCAACTCTGGATAAGAATCATTTCATCAGGGAATTTACTTAATCATTCTCCCGGATAGATTATGACAATCCTTCAACTCACTTGGTCTTCATTTCCACATAGAAATGCTTACGTTAATAATGCTTTTAACAAATAGTATAGATTGTAAAATTCCCTACAAATATGAAAACTTAATGTTCTCTTGTTGCCTGTAGTGTTTTCAGCTCACTTTTACCATTAATGGTGGTTGTTTAATCCTAAGCTATCCCCGATCAAGTTGAGTTATTCCATTAGGTTAATATTCTCATATTTAATGCAGGGGGCATTTAAAGCTAATTGTAATTGGATATGTAGTGAGGAAAAAAAAAACAAATAAGATATAATATCAATGGCTAATATCATTAATTTTTGGGTAAATGTGGGAAACAACTCGAGATGTGTTGGTTTATTCTAGCCTCAACATTGTTGCTTAGCCTCTCTCTCTTTCTTTCTCCCCTACTCTCTCTCTCTCTCTCTCTCTCTCTCTCTCTCTCTCTCTCTCTCTCTCTCTGTTTATTTGCAGAAGTCAATGCAGAAGGTTGTACAGTGGCTGGTGATTGGAAATATTAATAAAGATTATGTAATTCATACACACTTATTGTTTCCCATGCAAGTGGTAAATTGTCGACATAATTAATATAGAAGTCATTAACCTTTTTGGCCCAGCTGGTACATATTTGTACCAGTCAAAAATTTTACAACCTGTGTGATGTAGTATAGTACCACTCTGATTTTTCTGGTAAGTATGTAGTGCCAGATGTACAATTGGAGTGTATGACACTATATCAACAGCTCAAAACGCTCGCATGCATACAAACCCCCTGCCATTACCGACTTGAGAAAAAATTCTGGGTTGAAAGGGTTGAAAAGCTAACTAGAAATTTATATGTGGTGAGAAAATAATGCTTAATTAATAGCTAATATTATTATGATCAGTTTTCAGGTAAGTATAGGAGTCATATCTGGATAGTTTGTTTTTGAACTAATATCCATTCATATAGCATGACCAGCTTAAGTGATAGTTTAAATAATTCCAATTTCTGTCATCACCATGACCATATTTATATTGAAGCACTTTGATTCAGTTAATTTTTAAAAGTAATAAGAAAATTTGGAAAGGATTTAGTAAGTCAATTTTGTTAATCATCTGATATTTGAAGATAACAAAGGCTCTTACATAAAATTGTAAAGGAAGGTTTTAATTTAAGCAATTTAAAATATAGTTTTGAATGAGAATCAGAGATGGTCTGAAGCAGGATGCCATTAAAAAGGTTAATGTACTGTGAAGCATCATGCCACTATATTTACTTCAGAAATAAAACAATTGCAGAATTACTAACATTGCACAATTTATTGCTTCTTCGAATGTAGACTCATTTAGTCACTTTTAAGCTAACGTGGAACTGAGATATCAGCAACTCTAGTTATTTGCTAATATAATTAGCAATGTCTTCATCTCTCTTCATCTATCCTGCTACTGTGGTACTTCCACTGATTGAATTTTGTGGAAATTCTGACAGGCCTGTTTAGTTAAATGTGTTGTGATTCCATCACTAATTTTGTATTTCATGAAAATGCTCACTCCATGTGTGTGTTACATCTATGTGTATTTTATTGTTTATTAAATGATAAAAAGGAATATGTATTTTGAGGTAATACCTTTTGATAATTTTCCACAAGTAATTAACTGTAAAACTGAATATGTATCAGTGGTGGATTTCCCACAGGGCATGCATTAGTAATTAATACATTGAAATCTTTCATCATTGGAATTTGAAATACCATTTACTATTTACTAAATCTCCTCTATATAACTGTTTAGATTACTCTATTGTATATATCAAGTGCTTTCTCAGTTTACTCACTCACTTATGTCAAACACCTGAAGTAATTTTGTTTATAAATCTTGATTTATATGTAAGTTTCGGATATAATGTATGTGTTGTTATATTGACTTGTCATAGCTAATAGTACGGTTTGTCTGAGGTATTTTCCTCTTAATCTGTTACTTCTTCAGCTAGTGCCATAACTGTACAATCCAAACAGATTTGCTCTTTACTTTTTCTCTAAGAAAACATCAGCTATTTTCATTTGCTTAAAGAATCTCACTGAGTAAAACCCAAGAAAGAATGAACTTGTTTTAGTTATGATGTTGATGTTGTAATTATAGAAGATAAAGATGAGACATGAGACTGCAAGAACTATCCACAGAAGCCCCATCACTAGAAAAGATTTAGATAAGTCTGTTATATGCTGGAAAATATACACATAATTTGCTGGTAGGTTAATACTTCATCCTCCACAGCAGAGGTGTTAAGGCTGCTCCCACTGGTGAAGAGGATTGGCCTGCAAGAGACCTGTGTAGGTGTCACATAAAAGGCACTTGTACCAGTGCCATATAAAAGCACTCATGCAGTGCTATGTTAAAAGTACCCATCACACACTGTAAAGTGATCGGCATTAGGAAGGGCATCCAGCTGTAGAGACCAAGCCAAATTAGAGTAGAACCTGGTGCAGCTTTCTGGTTTGCCAGTTCTAGGCAAACCATCCAGACCATGCCAACATGAAAAGCGGATGTTAAAGGATGATGATGTTCTTTCACAGTGTTTAGTTTAGATAATCCATTGCACCTATCTTGTGTTTATTGATAATCTTTCTCTTTCATGTAGAAATCTACTCTACAGGTCATGATTCCACACCACAGTGATAGTTTTTAGACATTTCAATTCTCTGTTTTCTGTATTGAAGTAGTTGGGTAAATCCAACTAGATTGCCATACCACATATCTCTTCTCAATACTCTATCACCACTTAGAGCCATCAACCACTTCTACTAATATACCCTGTCAACATTGTGGCCATTCTTAAAGCAATGCTTTTTAATCTTTTTCACTTCATTGTGCACTGAAATTCAAATAAAAAATATTATTGGCACATTTTGTATGAACAGTTAAAAATTACTTGCGCATTTCACAGGTTTTCTATTGAACAGGAGTGTGTTGTGATGATAATTGCTAGGTGATCCATGGAAGCTTGAGAATTATGTCAAATATCTGTGAGAGCTAGATGTAGGGAACATATGTTCATGTCCAGGAAAGACTTTGCAAAGTGTGTGTATGTATGCATAAAGGGCATTGAGAAGATATTACATTACCTTTCTTGATTGGGTATATTGGTATCTCTCTTTATAATGACGTTTGTATTTGAATGCCTGTATTTCTAGTGTGGTGTCAGTTTTATTTAAAAAAATTTTTTTAGTCAAGTTTACAAAATTTTTTCTGTGTGTGACACATTTACTTTCAAACATATTTTGTGTGGAATTTTGCAATGATTAAAGGAGATAATAGTACTTTTGTTGTAAAGTGTATTTTTCTCGATTATTTGCAGAAGTTGTTTGGAGGAGATTTTCAATGTATTCTTTTTGTTTGTATATTGAAGACTTCATAAAAACACTTACGTTTGGAGGGGGCTTAAGGTTGTTATTCTGGTTTCTTGTATGTCATTCTCTGATAGCAAACACATGTGCTAACAGAAATTTTTCTGTATGTTGAGCGTTAGTTGTTCCACTGACATTCTATCCACAAGCATCCTATTTTCTTTTTTGATATCTTCAGTGTTATTTAATCCGATATTTTTAACCATTTTGAAGATGGTTGGGTTGTTCTTAAGGAAGATTTGGTCATAATGTTTGGCAGGGCTTCCTGTGTATTAGTGTTAAGATTTAATAAGACCAACTAATGAGAAAAGAGTTATTTGCAATGTGTCAAATTAAAATATTCAGTTATCTTCTGTTAGGATATGAATATAATGTCATGGGCAAGTATGGATGACGATGATGATGGTTTATAAAGAAATGTTACTGCTCCATGTTTGATTGAAGAATAGTAAAGTAGGAAATTTGGTTTGAAATTGAACTATCTTTTGATTAAATGTTACAAATCTTGTTAATTATAAAATTTATGGCATTTCATTGTGAATAGAATTGTATGAAATTGATGTTGGTTCATTATAAGGTAGAGCAGATTTTGTATGCATTGTTTCATAATATCCAATAAAGTTAAAATTGTGTCACTTTAATTTTTCAAAGCTGAAATGGAAATCTTAATTCTAACTCCAACAATTTCTATACAAACGCTCATGTTTGTAAAAATGATTCCTAGCATTTTTTGTGAAAGTGCTTAGTGCCAGGTCTGGGAGGTGAGAAGCAGAGGTATTAGGAAGGTTTGTGTTGAGTGGCTACACAGCTAGCTAGTTCAGGGAAGCACAGATCATTGTAGTAGCAATAGCATTGACAAAAGAGATGGTACAGCCATGTGACAGAAATTGAAGTGTGTTGTGAATCATTAATCAGTTGTTTTGGATTTGGATTGGCCTTGCAAATCACTTTTGAACTTTGAGATGAGAGTTGTCTAACTTTATTAGTGTGGTTGACTGAGGAAGTAGTTGAAAGTTGTCTAATGGTGAAATGTGATAATTGAATCTAAATTGTCTATAAACTATAGTACTCTGACACTAGTTGCACTGTTTAACTAAAGACGTATAGACTCTGACTGCTACCATCAGAATACCACCCATTATATAGTTGTTCTTTATCTAATCAGAAGAATTTATTTATAGTAGGAACATCATATCATTTCCAGTTGCCATTGATTTCATCTTCTGTCTTAAATTAATTACACATTAACAGCTATTGACTTACTACTTATTAGTGTATGTAAAGATCATGGATTGACTATTGTGTGCTCTAAGGATCAGAACCAAAATCCTTTGCTCTTTTCTCTTTTTATAATCAACTCTTTTGTTTCTCATTCCTGTACACTTCTGTAGTGTTATTTACCTAAAGCTGTTTAAATCACTAGCATAAAATAGTTATTGAAGATTTTTGTTTCTTTTTCTTTTTCATTGTTCATAAACTACTTGTAGTAGTAACTTATTGTTTTTGAAACAAATGCTCTGATGTTCAGCAAAGATATTTGCCTAGATGTAGCATTCAAGAGACATCAGACAGCAAACCTGATCACATAGCTATTGCACACATCTATAGCATCTATTCTTATTGCCGGCCTGTGTTGGATTGTTTTAGAAAACAATGTCAGCATGTGTAACAAGATAGTTTCCAAATGACAGTTTCCACTGAAAATACAAGAAGTCTTTGTAAAATTCAACAATGTTTGTGTTGTTTTAAGGAAGATAGTAATGCACCAAACTTAAAGTGACTGCAAGTAATAGATTGATAATGTTTAATTTATCAATAATCCACTTTGAATAACAATTTCATTGTTTAAGGGTTTTACTATCTTCTTTTCTTTATGTTCTATAAACTGGAGAAAATAGATCTTTTGATGTTAAGTAAAGAATCGTTAAGCAAATAATTAACTTGTTACTGTTCTGTGAGGAGCAATAACTGTTGTTTACTTTGACAATGATGTACAGACTGTATATCAGGTCTATTTCAAACTTTCTTCATGTTGCTAGCCAGTTTCTGCTTGTTCTACCTCCTGTAACTCTGTTTCGTATTGTTCCAAATTGTCAATATTCCTCTCTCTTTTGTTTATCACTAACCTCTACTATTGTATCTCTCTCTCTCTCTGCTTCTTTCTCTTACCTCCCCCTCTTTCCCTCTCTCTGCATACATATGCATGTGTTTATAAAGTTTAGTTATAATGACACGTGAAGTTATAAAGTTAATGAATTAAGATAACAATAATTATCTCATCATTATCATCGTTGTCTTGTAATGGTTGTTTTCACATTGGTTAACACAGCTGTCAACCTGTTTTGCTGTTGGGAAGTTATTTCATAGCTGCCTTGCTCAACTTTAGTTTCAGTGAACAAATAACTAATTAGTATATTTTTCTTTTATGACTGAAAAATAGTCTCTGTTTAACCAATGACACTGAATATGTGGTATTCATGCTTTCCAACAAAGGGGACTTTAGACAATTATTTGAGCTTCTAGAAATGACAGCCAAATTTCCTTCATGGTTTACTACCACTTAGAAAAAGGAAGGACATGTTGGATACTGTAGGGCATGACATACAAAATAATGGGATAGTCATGTCTGGAATGCTTTTGATCATAGGTCTGCTGGATCAGGCCTTTCAGCGTTTCTGTTTAGAGGAAATTTACTGTAGAACTCCCCACATTGTGACTGAGAAATATGACTGCAAAGAATTAATGTGTCTCTCTGATGCTATTTTGTACAAGGAAAAGAACTGACAAAGCATAGAAAATTAGATTTATTTCTGCTGTCATTGGCTTCTATTTGTGAAGATGCCATTAATTCTGAACAAAGATGAAATTAACAAAGTTTGGCTGTAAATGAAGTGTGATATTAAAATGTGAATGAATTAAGATAATTATTTCATACTTGAGAACCTAGGTAAATAAATATTTGTTGGTACATCAGGTTGATTGGAGAGCAACATATATTATAGACTAGATGTATGATGTAATAACTTTGCAATCAGCTTTACTGTCTACTGTCATTTAAATTCCATAAGGAGGTAAATATCTATGCTGGATGACAAGAGCATCTGTTTTATAATTGCTTTTACTTGAAATATATGTAAGCTAGCCACTATATTGCATTTGAGGGCAAGATCCCCTATTCTGCCAGCTGGCAATGGGTTCTACATTTTCACATCTCCTTAAGGATTTAGAAATTAATGGTGAGAAGGATATCCAGCTGTAAAAATGCTTTCTCCAACAACAGGGAAATGACAATTGAAATAATTTCATTCATGGTAGCTTGTTAAAACAGTGGTAAAACTATAAAAATAAATGGATAAAAGAATTTTTTTTTTTTGATACAAGAATTTAGAAATAATCAATATTAAAGGAAAAAGTTTTACTACTACTACTGCTGCCGCCACCACCACCATCAGCAATGATTTTTTTATTGATGTGAAACAAATATGATATTTATATTGCAAATCAGTGTTTTATGAAATGAAATGATATTGTGAAAATTTTCTAATGGAGATTGTACAATATTCCACTGGATATTGTTTTATAAATTGAAGCAGGCTAATACTTTAATAAGCATTTGCGGTTCTATCACTTTTAATTCAGTGCCACAATGTAACTCAAATCAAGCAGTGATCAATGTCAAAATCTGGGTGAAAAAGAAATGTACCATACTTGATTATGGTGGTAAAGAAAAATTATTTATTGGACACAGAATTGGTTTGAGAGCAGTAGTAAAAGCAATTTGTAATATTGGTAGGCTTGTACAATGATTCTTCGATAGCATTTTGGAAAAGTAATTAAAGAAATAACCATTAATTAGTTTAAGGTCAGTTTCAAGTGAAATATGTTTTCAATTAATTTCATGATTGATATGTCTTAGCATGATCGTAGCCTACTGGCTGGAACCAGCAAGGGAGTTGATTTTGTAATTTAAATTGTTTATAAATTTGGACTCTTATCATGATGTGTTCTACATAAAGTATTTGTAAATTCAGTGATACAATAATAACACATTCTTTTCTCATTTCAAATTTCTTTTCAGTTATGTCATAATTAAAGTGTCTTTTCATCTCTTGATTTGTGTGGTAAGAAGTTTGCTTCCCAACCACATGGGCTCAGGTTCAGTTTCATTGTGTGGTACCTTGTGCAAGTTCTTCTGCTATGGACCTAGGTCAACCAAAGCCTTGTGAGTGGATTTGGTAGACTGAAACTGAATGAAGCTTGTGGGTTTGTATGTGTGTGTGTGTGTGTGTGTTACTGTGTCTTTGCCTTCACATAATAGCTGTAAACAAATTGCCCCATCATGCAAGTGGTGTCCATCATTTCTAGCCTTTTGTGAAAGCATGTCTGGTCATGGGGAATATTACCTTTTTCTGGAAACAAGGG
>JARUKP010000413.1:0-7500 GCA_029874955.1 Octopus insularis | reverse complement strand
AGTGACTGGAGAGAATCTTTCATGTTAACTTGTTCACATGGGTAAATATGAAAAAGTATTAAAATTTCCTTATTTCTCCATTGAAACCTAAATAAATCCCAAGTAAGTGAAAGGTAAAATGGGCAAGCAGATACATGCAGCAGTCTATTCAGTTTAGCTGCACCAATTCCACAGAAAAACTGTCATGTTATCTTAATTGAAGACAAGCATAAAACGGGCTATTTCTAACATTGAAATAACCACATAAAGACTTCTTCATTGACTGATATTTTTAACTAGTCAAGCAATTGCATAAAGGCTCCTTCATTCAATGTGAAGTCAATAGTAACAGTTTTAGCTTGTCATTATATCAGTTATATCATATGTTGTAGAAAAACATCATACTTTAATATCATTTCTTTAATATATTGTTTGTTTTTTTTTTTCCTTCTTCAGGGCAAAGATGTTATTTTCAACATTGCATTGGCATTACTTAAGGTAAATCACTTTCTTTTACTAATTTAAATATTGAGTAACCAATTGTACATTTATAGATTTATTATCACATTAAACAGGAATACACACACACACACACACACACACACACACACACACACACACACACACACACACACACACACACACACACACACATGCAGATTTATACCAAGACGATATAACCAATGCAGACCTCTGTCAAAAATAGATCAATAGTGTTTTCTTTATCTTTCCTGAGCTAAATTCTCCCATGATTGTTTGCTCTATAGACGTACTCTCTTCAATAACTTCCTTATGTGGCTTTTTCACACAGAATTCTATTTTCTTATAATCATTGTATTTTAAAAGCTTGCATAACAACCATGAATGGATATGATTCTGTAGTATTTTGAACACTGTTTCAATTGTTTCATTTCCATCAACATCTTCAGCAGAACAAATTGCTGCATCTTTGTTAACAGGATTAATCAAGCTAGTAGTAATCTCCTAATTCAAAATAGTTTAGGTTAATTCCATATCATAGTAAATTACAATCCAATCACCTCTATCCTTGAATTTTCTTTAGATTTTGTTTACACTGTCTACATTATTTCTTTTGGATTTTTTTATCTGTCATTAAAACCATTTAAATCCTCTTCCTCATCAAAAATTAAATTGTCAAACTTGAAAAAAGCCAAAATTTTTGCCATGCACTCAAAAAAGTGACAGGTTTAACAAAAATCTTTGTAATAGCAAATGTCAAAGGCACATTCTTCATTGAAAGTCAGAGATAGAAACTGTGCTGTTAATTAATTATTTTATATAATTATTTCTGTGCTATGTTAAAAGCACCCAGTACACTCTATAGAGTGGTTGGCATTAGAAAAGGCATCCAGCCATAGAAACCATGCCAGAGCAGGTAATGGAACCTGGTGTGGCCTCTGACCTTACTAGTTCCAAACAAACCATCCAGTCCATGCTAGAAAATGGATGTTAAATGATGATGATGATGATACTTGAGATTCTAGATAATTCCCTCCAATCATTGCAAAGACCTGTTGAGTCAAGTGAAGTCATTGTCGTGGCCGATGCCATACTGGTTACATGTAAAAAGCACCATCTAAGCATGGTCGATGTACACACACACGCACACGCTGTAGAGGATATAGTTTATTGAAGCTGAATGTTCTTACCTGTTCTTACCTGAAGATTGAAATGTTGTGAAACTTGAGTTGCATGATAAAAGTTCAGATTCAATGAACTGTGTGTGTGAGTGTGTGTATTTTGGTGTGAATAACAGAATTGTTGCACAGAGCAAAAATACTTTGTGGTATTTGTAAACATTTTGGTTATGTCTGTTTATGCCCAGGTCATCGTTGCTGTTCTACCTTACCAGGCTGATGAAATAATTTCCAAAGTACTGACTTTGATGCAATCAACTAAAACTCTTGAAACTAGGAAGAGAATCTCCAGCTATTGTCTTTTCACAAATATTCATTTCCCTTACTTGCTAACACATTCCCTATTCTCTGATATTTCAGATGTCCAGGAAGGACTTATTAGCCCTTGATTTTGAAGGTGTCTTGAAATATTTTCGGGTTCACTTACCCAAGAGGTATCGTTCTGAAGATACTGCCAAAGAGCTTCTCCTTACAGCAATTGGAATGAAAGTAAGTTGGTTATCTTGTTATCTTTATGTTGTACTGATTGCTGTTTTATTTTTATGTTGTACAAGTTACTCCTTGGTATTCCGTCATATACATTAATAATATCTATCTATCTATCTATCTATCTATCTATCTAAGAAAGAAAGAAATAAAGAAAAAGACTGTGTAATTGATACAGTATCTCCTTTTTCAATAAATATGTTTAATATGTGTCTTCTGCTTCCATGAGCACATCAAAGTGTAGATCTAATTAAACATTTAACAGGTTAGACAATGAACTGAGATCTTCTCTTCTGCAGGTAACTGTTAAACGATTGAAGAAATATGAGAAAGAATATTTAGCTCAAAAAGAACAAGAATTACAACAAGAGGATCCAAGTGAAAGAATTCAGGTAAGTCATTCCAAATCAGCATTCTTGAAAGTTCCTCTTTTTTTTTATTTCTGGTTTTTCAATGTTTTTGGTTTGATAGATCTGCAAATATGAATTGTTAGATATGTTAGATATGAATTGTTAGAATAGCTGTTTTTACACCTAAGTCTAATACTTAACTATTATTCAGAGGTGGTGGTTGTTCTTCATAAAAGTTCATTGATGCAAGTAAGATATGAGATTTGAACAGTTAACCTTTGGGTCAGTAGTCTCATAATTGAATCACTGGATTGATGGTTCTTGTCACTTTAGAGGAAACAGAATATGGTTGTCTTGGTGCATCTTGTCAACTTGTAAAGTGGATCACAAATGAACTGGTTGATAAAGATAGCATCAACTCATGAAATATGAACAAGAACTAGTTACGGTTGTATAGATTGATGAAGGAAGGAAAAGTTTGCGGTACAGACTGTAGATATCTTTGGCAGACGAAGACCAAGAAAGACATAGGAAGAAGTGGTGAGGTCAGATCCCTCTGAATGTTGGATTTCGCATGTCTAAAACGAGTGGCAATATGTTTAATTGAAGCTTTTATTAATCCATGCTTGCATAGAGGTAGATAACAACGTTGTTGTAGTAATGATGGTGATGTGGCTGGTGGTGGTAGTGGGGTGAAAATGTCTTGCTTAGGCCTGATAGTGACACTGATACTAGTGATAGAGATGATAGTAATGGTAGTAAGATTGAGTATAGTAGTGGTTGTGGTGATGAGGGTAGTTGTAATGCTGATGGGACAATAAGATGAAGATATTAGAACTGATGACTTCAGTTCTTTCTGTATTTATGCAGTTTATATATCTGTATTGAGGAAAATGGATTGATAGTGCAAATTATAAGCAAATTATAAGTTTCACAAATGGACATGTATCAAGGTGTAAAACAAATAGAAATATTTCTATAGAAAATAAATCATTTTTATAAAAATTCATTATGAAATCCTTGTGTCATGAGCTTACAGAAATACATAAATGTATAAAAGTTTATGAAAAATTAATAAAAGAAAAGTTGTTCTTTTTATCATTTTGGCTTTAGTTTTATTTGCTGGTGAGGAGAATTTGTAACAATGTGAAAAGTATATGCAGAATTTACATTTTGTTACTTTTTACATATTGATATATGGCCATTTGTAGGACCTACAATTTCCTGCTTTCACCAATGACCCAATTGATGTACATAACAAGCTTCAAATATCTTAAATCAGTTGCTTGATTAGTATCTCACACAGATACAGCTTTGAATAAATATAAAACGTACTGATAATATCTATACATTTTTTACTGCTCGTATTTATATATGTATAATCCATCCATCCATCCATCCGTCTGTCCATCCATCCATCCATCCATCTATATGAAGCATTTGTTGGTGTTATTAATATTAACACAGCAATAATTTTACAGGTGTAAGAGACTAGAAAAAAATCAGTTCATTCTTATATATTCATGCATGCATGCATGCTCACATGCTAACATCAGTGTTCATGTACAACAGTGTGCAAATGATGTGCTGGAAGAAGAATTGAGCATAAGAGACATTAGATGTAATGTGTAAAAGGCTGTGCTGGCGTGGCCATGTGATATATGGGTACTTATTACTTAAATGTGGATGTAATCTGTGGAAGACGGAGACCCAGGAAGACATTGGATGAAGTAGTGAAGACCAACTTCAAGATGTTGAGCCTCATGAAGATGACAATGATCAATGTGATTGGCAATTTACCATGTTCAAGAAGATCTGTTCATCTCAGTAAAAATGAGGTCCTAAATGCATACTATTTATGCCTACACCCCAACACCCAATCTATCCCTACCAAGCCTTCCCCACAACTCATTTTCATAGTACCTATTCCTCCATCACTATGGCACTATTTACTCAGCTGCTATAATCACATGAGAGTAGAACTGCACATATTTCATTCCCGTTTTGTGCTAATATTTATCCTTTCCTTGGGACTACTTCTTTTGTCACCCATCTTGCATTCTCAATATCAATCCATATCACTTTATTTTCTACTGAATGTCCCTTTGCCTTGAGTACCCTCCCATATCTGTCATTGCCTCCATTCTGACCTTTGTTTGCCACTAATTGTATCGACTATATACCTCTGACCTTCATTTTTGTCACTAGTCATCCTTCTCTCATCCCATCTTACACACTTATGTGTTTCAATGTAAATCTGTAAACTCTTTCAGCGTGAGAACTACCGACTGCAGGAAGAGAACCTGAGACTAGAACAAGAAAATGATGATTTGGCACATGAACTGGTTACGAGCAAGTTGACTCTCAGCAATAATCTGGAATTGGTAATCTTATTGCTACTACTACTAGTTTATTGTTACTCTTGTTGTTGTTATTGTTACTATTAGTGTAGTAGGATTTGAGCAGGTTCTAGAAAGTAATATGTTGTTCAGCCTCAGTTTGGCCCTATTGAAGTATATCTGCAGTATTTAGGTACTATCTGGATATTGCATGTGATATGCCCATGGAGGACCCTGCTATTCTCTCCAATATGATTTCTGTGTGGCATTTATTTTTTATCATTGTCCAATTTTCTTGAGAGTTTATAGGTTCTAGGACTAGATACAGCAGCTTTGAGCAAAATATCTTATCAAAGTCACAATGGTTGCTATTCTTCTACATGTGTTTCTGGAGTTTACACCTCTACTACTATTTTATGTGTGTGGTGTTATTGGCGGAGATGATAGTGGTGATTTAATTGTATCTTTTTATAAGCACTATAGGAAAGAAAAGAAACATTATCTTCAACTCTATGGAATGTTAATTAGCCTGATGAAAGGTAGTCTTCAGTCTTATAGAATGTTAGCCTGATTCGTGGTGGATATTTCTACAATTGATTCAATAAAGTATGTGATATATACTAGAACGTAATTTCTACTTTTATCAGAGTGAAATACGCTGTGACCAACTGGAGAAAGACTGTGACCAGACAAAGAAGATGTTGACAGAACTTGAGGAAGAAAAACGTCGACTTGAGTTAGAATCACAACAGGTAAGTTCAGGAGGCTTTTAAACTTCAGACAGTTTAAAGCTTGTGTTTGTGTTTATCTTTGTAATATGTCCAATTGCTGTTAGATTTTACTTTATTAAGTTATTCATGGTATTTCATTGTGTTATAGGTGAAAGAAATGTGTCGTCGAGAACTGGATAGGACTGAGTCTGAGATTAACCGAAATAGTGCCATCATAAATGACTATAAACAGGTCTGTTAGTGTTTTTACTTTTTCTGTTAACAACACTGTTGTACAACACTGAAGTTTTTACTAATTTTTGTATATTTATTTCAATTCCAGATTTGTTCACAGCTCAGTGAGAGATTAGAGAAACAGCAGACTGCATCTAAAGAAGAAGTCCAACGGATAAAGGTAATTAGTACTCAAAATATGTACTTCCTTCATGATTGTCACAATATAAATGGTTATCATAATATAAATGGTCAAGTTAATCTATCTTAGAGATTAATTAATGCTGTAATTATCCTGTAGATTATCTTTAATACTATGAAAACTGAAAATTACTTTCACCAACTAAGTAAATCAGAAAGAAAAAAATTCAAAGTCAGTTAACTTAAAATGGAATGTTGTTGTATGTATCACATCTGTATTGGATCCAAAATGGAATGTTACTATTGGAAATGTTCCTAATGGAATGTTACTGTGTGTGCCATAAATCTATGTGATCTAAAAATGGTATGTTTATGGATCTTGATTCTATAATGAGTGATTTAAGGCCATATTCCTTGCTTAAGGAGGGTTTAATTTTGCAAACCACATGACGGTCTTTTCTGTTTTGTCCTACCCTTTACATCTATCCTCATCAATACCCTTGTTCTTCTCTTCATCAGTACCCCCCATCAACCACCTTGCCTTTCGTACCTTTCTCTCCTATCATCCTTAACCATTTCTTTCTTAGTCTTCTGTCTCCTCTACTTCTTCCCATATTCAATCCATTATTCCTCTTGCACAGTCATTATCAGCATATAACCCAGCCACATCACCTCATTTCTTTTCACAACATCTGACACTATTCATGTCATTTCCTGCAAGTTGTTGATTTCCTCTCTGTCAGTGATACTCCATCCATCTACTGAACCATTTCCTTATTTGTTCTTTCCAGCCTTCTCTGTTACTCTGTGTTCTTTACTCATATCTCTCTCCTATAAACCAAAGCACTTCTCACACATGCGGCGTACACCTTTCCCTTCAGTTTAAGCAATACTCTTCTCCTCATCAGAATACCACTCAGTTGTAGAACTTCTTCCACACATCTTATTCTATCATCACTGAGTCCAGCTCACCTTCTTCGTTCAACTTTCCTTCTAGCTGTAAAAATGTTTTCATACCTTCCATCTTCATACAATTTCTAAAATTCAGCTCAGCATTCTTCCCGTCTGCAACTCCTTCCATAGACATCATACGTTTAAATGTAGCTGCCACATAAGTTAATACTCTCACACTACCCAGTGCATATTGTACATTTAATGCAGTGTATGTTAACACCTTTCTTGTGCATAGCACACAACCACTCCCCCTATTCTTTCTGCCTTGCCTCACCATATGCTTCACCACTTTCCATCACTTTCATCTTTCCAGTACCCATCTTCATATTGTTTGCCTCCATACCTTCCGTCCATCTATTCACCTTCTTCAATCCATTCATACCATTGACTTATCACATCAGATCATCTGCACACAGCAACTCCCATGGTAAATCTTCCTTTAAGTATAAAGTCAGTATCTCCATCACAACTACAACTTGTAGTGGGCTTGATACTAACTCCTGATGCATTCCAACCTTCACATTAAATTCATTGGTGTACCTATCCTTTATTATTATAACTGTGCATGCTCTCTCATGCATCAACATTACTACTGCAACCAATCATTCCTCCATTTATGGTATTTAGTTGTTAAACACTGACTAAATTT
>JARUKP010000412.1:0-11722 GCA_029874955.1 Octopus insularis | reverse complement strand
GAAAGAAGGAAGAAGAAGAAGAGGTGAAGAGTCAAGAAAAGAAGAAAGAAGAGGAAAAGTAGAAAGAAAGCGAGAGAAAGGAAGGAGTAAAGTCTTCTTTCTTTACATAGACATCGTACTAACACGCAAAACAATATTGAAAGCAACTGCGGCGAAGAATCTAATAACAATAGAATTAGCGGTGGGAAAAGAACTGTTTCAAATAACGCGGTAACTAAGGAATTGGTTATCATCTCATTGGAGAACAAAATAGAAAAAGTAAGCAAGGTAGCAAAATATATGAAAATGAATGGAGGTGGGGCAGAATTGATTCCTCCAAGCGACGTGCTCGAAGCAACAGCCAAACGGACAGTCGTTTACAGTTGCGTGAACACAAAGAGAAAGAAACTCGAAAATGTTAAATGTGACCAGGTTGCAAAAGCCTTGGAAGATATATGGCAGGATGTCCACCACATTGCGAGGTGGAGTAGAGGTCCTTTTTAAGACCGAAGAGCAGGCGATACTCGGTGACCACGCGTCGCACCCATGAAATCACCCTCTTCCCAACGTACATGGGAAGAAGGTGGTACGAAATACGGTACCTGGAGTCCCGCCAGGCTTGGATTTATGGGATTCTCGCTTGTATCTGTACAGACGGCAGGGAGGATCTCCTGGATGTTGAAAGATCGAGGAGGGAGAATTGGGTTGGGACTACCTTCTAAGTTCTTCTCCATGTGAAGCCAGATCAGTTAGAGAAATTCCCAGACCTGATTTCCCTCTCGAATGGAGTAGAACTAAGGGTGAACGTGGAGGGCAGAAGGCCGAGGTGCCACGATTGTGGGTCAACCGGCCACTTACAGTTTCACTGCCCACAGAACCAGAACAGGAGGGCAGAAAGAAATGGCCAAACGAAAGTACCACAAGCCATGAGTCGGCAAAAACAACAAGAACAACAACAGCAACAGAAAGACAGGGGAATAGAAACAAAAATTGAACCTTATTATTATTATTATTGTTATTATTATTATTATTAAATATATCTTGTTATTATGCCAGTAAATGTTAATATAGTTTGCAGGTATTCTACCTTGATGTTTGGTGACAAGCCCCTTCAAATCTCAAAAATCTTCCTCAGAACACTTGCAGAATATAGGATGGTACTTTTCTGCAGGTCAACAATGCAAGCTTGAATTCCAATTTCATTCAGTCTCTTTAGATACCATTTTGGGTGCTCTGCCAAGTGCACCAATTACTACAGAAATAATTGTTCTCTCGGTCTATTGGCTAGAGCCTGATATTTCTTAATTTTTTTTTATGTCGATTTTCTCAATTTTTTCAATTTCTTTGATGTCAGCTCTGCTATTCTTGCTTTAGTAGTCAGTCTTTATGGAGAACACTACAAGATCTTGCAATTCTCATTTTCTATCACAGCCTCTGGCTCATGTTCAAACCACTTTTCTGTTATTACGAAAACACACACTTAACTAACACCCCAATGCACTCGTTTGCTGCCTACACAGTCAACTCTGCGCTTATACTCCTTTTGTGCTAGTATATTGCACTCACTCAAAAGATGATTGATGCTTTCGTTTCCTTTTCTCTAGATTCTTCTTTCTCTTTAACTTCTTCGTTGTCTGTCAAAGACTTCAAAAAGTATGGTTAAACGTATATCCAGAGATCTTTGGAATCTTAAAATGATGTAAGTATTAGTACGTATATGTGCGCGTATATGTGTGTATATGTGTTTTGGGATCTCGAGTATCTATGTAGCTACACAGATCTGTGTAAATACATAACATTGTAGTTGCGTGCGGGTGTGTGTGTATGCGCGCGCTTGTGAGAGAGAGGAATAGAGGAGGAAAAAGAGAAAAACAAAGAGATAGACCGAGAGTGTTTCTCTAAATTGATTTCTTTATCCAATGTTTCCAGTTTTACACCTCTTGGATCATCTGGCGAATGATTTTTTTTTTTTGTTACCCTGGTAATTTGGGCTGGTTTTCTATTCATCAAATCAGATTCATTCTTTTGTATAATAACTACCTTACACTCTATTCGTCCCAGATATTGGATCTATGTTGTCAGTTATGTCCTTTTTTTTTTTGTTTTGTATCTTTGTTATTGTTCCGTTTTTTCATCGCTTTTCGTGGGCTAATTTTGTGGTTTGAATGAGATTCGGCAGGTCGAATAGCCACGTGGGAAATCACTCGTTGTTCCCGACAGAGGAACAGACAAATGAAACATTACGGAAGGATGTTGGCCAAAGTTAGCCGCTTCTTTGTACTTTAGCTGATAAACTTGTAGTTATTGTTGGCAGTGACGGCTGTGCTGGTGGTGGTGGGTTGTGGTCTTAGCTGTGGTGTTGGTTGTAGTTGTAACGGTGGTGATGATGGTAGTGGTCATGAGGATGTCTATTGTTGTAGCAGTGGTGGTGGTGGTGCTGCTGCTACTAGTGGTGACACTGGTGGCGGAGGCGGAGGTGCTACTGCTGCTGCTGTTGCTGCTACCGGGTGTGTTGGTTGTGGAAAATACTACACGTGTTTCAACAATCTATTTTCCACAGAAAACACGAACAGCAACAATATCACCACCGCCGCCGTTGCCACACAACACTAACACCACTTCGCCACCAAAACCACTTCGTCACCTACACTACTTCACCACCAACATCACCTCGCCACCAAAACCACTTCGCCACCAAAACCACTTCGCCACCAAAACCACTTCGTCACCAACACTACTTCACCACCAACATCACCTCGCCACCAAACACCACTTTTCCACCAACACCACCTCACCATCAACACCACCTCACCACCTGCACTACCTCATTACCAACACCGCCTCGCCACTAGCACCATCTCGCTACCAACACCACAACCACCACCAATAAATTTCACCAGCATCACCTATCCTTACATAGATGTAACCTTTACTTGGACATTTCAGGTTGTCCAAGACAACGTGAAATGTTATTCTCTCTCCTGGTGAATTCGTTGTTCTCTCTTCACAATCAATAGCATTTTGTGGAACAGAAGCATCTCGAACCGATTGTTGTGTCTTTGATAAACTAAATGAATGTTTCTGATTGGTGGATGTGTCTGTGAGGATTGTGAAAGGAGCGGGGTAGCGGATGAAATATTATATCTTTATGTATCAAATTTCTAACATCCTGCTCAAGAATATTACGTTTTCTGCTATGACGTCGCATATCAATTTTGTGAAATTAATTCTTATTGAGTTCAAATTATCTTCCCTTCGCTTTAACACTCTTCAACAATTGCGCTCAACTTTGGTTGTTTGTTTTGTTTTGTTTTTATCTTCTGTATCTTCAACTAAAACTGAAATTTTATTTCAGAAATGGGATATTTTTAGTATTTCATGCAGAATATCAGGCATATACACGCACACATTTACACACGCGCACACACACATGTACATATATGCATGCACATGATGATAAATTATATACACACTCATGCATGCATTCATGTATTCATACGTATTTTGGGATATTTCAAACAGTCCTGTCTTATCATACCGACAGATTAACCAGTCAAGTACAATATATCAATTAATATATTCTCACAGAAACATTAATTCCACATAACTGATTATTATTTTTACATGTACATATGTTGGCTATATCTTTCCCTATTGGGGAACAACTGAATTTATAGATCACAAAAGCGTATCTTACAAAATGGTGAATAATGTAATGGTCGCTAAAATCAGCTCGGCATCTCTTTATATCTGTCGGTGACATTTTCAAGAACGAAAGCAACATAGTCATGCCTCACGACTTACTACTGGTATGCAGGATGTTTTCTTTTTTATCTTTCGAACTAAATAGTCCATTCTTGTGGTCTATCTTCCAGTTGTAATTTTGAGAACAAATAGAAATTTTTCTGGAACTTTCCTTTCATATATTTAGATGATTGATTATATTCTAGACTTTCACACGATGCATAGTTTTATTTATGCTGGTTGGCCTCTTGGTCTCACCTAATTACCGACAAATTCTCAGTTAGCTGTCGTAACGACTGACTATTGTGGAACGACTGCAATTGGTCGAAGAAGGGAGATACGATAATTTTGTGCAAGTACATTGTTCATCTTCACCTCCATAGCTAATTATTTGTTATCTTCTGAAATGAACTCGTTCTGAGCAAACGTCCTCTTTTGTTTAACAAATTTGCCTCCTGATGCAACAGATTCGTTTTATTGAGGTCTCGATTTTCACTATAGTCATTTTGTAATATCTAAAATTTGTCATTAATTTCAAAAATCAAAGAAAAAACAAGTTTTATACTTATTATTCCTTCTGTAAGTGATGCATTGATTACGAGATTGCTACCATTTTGGAGCTGTGATTGATCTTATTGACGCCGTATGTATGTACTTGTTCTTTAATTTATACTAGCCGCCAAGCTACGGCAGTTTGAATACCAACAATCCTACTGGGAGGAATCAAACTACGAATGTATTTGTCGGATAAACGTGCAACTAGTTACACATACTAGGTTTGCATGTGTGTGTGTGTGTGTGTGTGTGTGTGTTTGTGTGTGTGTGTGTGTGTGTGCGTGTGTGTGTGTGTGTGTGTGTGTGTGTGTTTGTATTTGTAAAAGACATTAACATTAAAGAGCTAAAAGGACAAATAAAATGTCAACTTTTGATAATTCCTTACTTCTATAGTGAATAGGTTTGTTCATATTCAAATGTACGGTAGGGAAACGAGTCAGAGGCAAAGTAACATGAGTTGTTGAAATGTTATGTTTTGCCAACTATGCCGCAACGGTAGCCGGGTCTGTTTTTATGCATACCTAAACTTCAGCATCTGCCTGATTACCTGATGTTTAAAAGAAATTACACACAGTTCCATAGGATCCAAGGGCATTCATAATTGATATTTATTCAATGACGAACTGACATTTACTATGTTGGTAAAAATATTGTCGACACCTCTGATATTTAGAATAGAATATGAAGTCCATTAAATAGTAAACGAAACTTTAAACCTTTTTTATATAACAAATATTTTTTTTAAATGTTTCGATTGATACAGGTCGCAATTTTTCTTTAGGTCTATGGTTGCGAAATGGCAGCTATCGGGATAGGATCGGTTAAAATGCCTGGCAGTATTTAGCTACTTCTTTTCAGGTTCTCACTTGAAATCCCACTGAGGATAACTCTGCTTTTCATCATTACGATGTCGGTAAAATAAAGTATCAGTCAAATATTGGGGTTGACTTAATTGCCTGTGCTGCCCCTAAAATCCATAGCCTTGTGCCGTGATAGAAACGGTAATGATAATAATAATAATCTGTTTTAAATAGTATATTCTCGAATATGATAGGTTTTACTTCTAAATTCTTAAAGAAATGTTACAAGGTTTTAAAATTGCTAATTTTTACTATTCGTTAAATATCTTTATTAGGTTGCTAAAAGTCATGTTAATTTTGCAATTAGTGTTCAGACTCGATGTATCTTGTAGCATATTTTATGCTGCATCATTTCAAAACTTCAAATAATTTCCATTAAATTTCCATAATCTAATTTGAGATGACTTTTTTTTTTTTTTTTTTTTACTAACAGTAAGGTCTAACTTTGTTCATTTCTATTTTATTTCAGGTTCGTACCAGAGAATTCGAACTATTGAAGGAAGTGATACCACAATTAACATATGGGATAGTACTTGCTTCCACTGTTTCGTACAATTTAACAAAGCAGGTAATTCTGATATTATTGTAACCAATATAGATGTGTTTACATGCGTCAACACTGGCTTGTGCATGCGAAAATATTTTTCATAATCTATTATTTGTTTAATATAATAAAGAATGCAGAAAAAGATAATGTACTAATAGTTGAGAGCATTACGTTCAATATTTCAAGCATTTGTAAAATTTTGCATTTTAATGTATTTTGTATTTGTAAGTCCTCGGAGAAAAGACATTTTCAAGTGTCCTTAGATTGAAGGACTGGAATTTGATGAACTTATAGCATTATTTGTTTCATATTAGTAGATAGCAGTACACATTAGCAGGGAAAACATTCCAGAGGGGAATACATTCTAGTAGAAATTAGGTAGTGGTCGTGAACGGAGACTCACAGGTTCATTAGAAAACGATAAGAACACACGAAAAAAGTTTCCGCTAGTCTAGCACAAAGTTGAAAATATCCCGAGTTAGCTTTACAAATGATTTTTAATAAAGGCAATATGAAGGTAAAACTCGATAGTAGATTAATTATTTAGAACGATTGTAGATATGGGCTTTGATATCAAGCAGGCTGTATGTTTGCATTTTAATTATTACATTATAAAGGCGAGCTGGCTTCGCGGTATTTCTTCCCGCTTTACCTTTGATTTTAAATGCCGCTGGGGTCGACTTTGCCTCTTATCTTTTCAGAATCCATAAAATAAGTACCATTTCAGCACTGAGATCGATGTAATCGACTTACCCCCTCCTCTGAAACTGCTGACCTTATGCCAAAATTGTTATTATTCTTAAGGTAGCGAAGATGGTGAGATGGCAGTATCGTTAGCCAGCATTGCGTTCGTCTCTACGTTCTAAGTTCAAATGCTGCCGAGGTTGACTTTGCCTTTTATCCTTTTGGGGCCGATAAAATAAGTACCAGCTGATGACGGGGGTCGATGATCTCGACTTACTCCTTCCCTTAAAATTTCTGTCCTTGCGCCTAAATTAAAAACCTTTATTACATAATTAAGAGGCAGCGGAAATACTGTGGCTATACCGATCAACGATGCAAAAGTTGCAGTTCCCTAATTATTATACTTGTAAAGGTTTATCAGTTGCTCATAATTGAATTGCTGCTAAATCTCCTCTTATCCAAAGTCCCCAGTCGTCGGATCGCGGACCATTACCGAGCCGTAGATCACTTGATATCAGGTCGCACAGAAACAATAAATTTTACAATTTCATTCCTATTTTATTGGGTATCTTTACATTGTATATGTATTACATATATAATATATATGTATTATATATGTAATAATTGAATTATATATTATCCACTTTATTGTGTTTTGATTTGCGCTTGATCCCCTCGGTCTGCGGAAAAATTGTCTTGCATGAAACCGGTCAGGTGCAAAATCAGGTTGGGGACCATTGCGCTAAGCCATCCCATTAGCTTAAAAAGTGGATGACACACTGGATACATCTAGTTCTAGATTAAAATAGATAACAGGTGGTCATAGCTTGAATTACTTTGATCATAGGTCTTCTCAACGTTTTGGTTAAACAACGATAACATAACCAGATATAATCGTCAGAGAGTAGTTAGCATGATAATTCAAATCTCTTTCATCAGTTACAGGAAAAATTTATAGCAAACTATTGTGAGCAATGAAAAACATCAAACCAAAATCCTACTTAGAAAATACAACAAAGTATTAATTACGTAATTAATGATAAAATAATTATAATTAACATCATTGAAATTATTTCTAAACATAGATCTATACAATAGTAAAGTGAGCGCTAACGTAATATAGTAAGCCAAGAAATCTGTAATATCATTATTGTGTTTTTCACTCATGTTTAAGTGTCACACTTTAACAGCCTTAACTTTGGACTAAAATCAAACACAAACATAATGAAACAAGTTCGAGTAAAGTTATAACACCGACTTTCCGGACACCGATGGTCCAGAGCCTATTATAATCCGCACTTATTTTCACTAATATACAGGTCCCTGTATTTCATTTAATTATCAAAGTAAGTTCAGCGGATGATACGTTGAGTTACTGCATAAATCATTATTTTTATCACCACTTCAACATGGCTGTTCTATAAGAACCGACGTTATTATTGTTTTTAAGCCCAGGAGGACGCCGCCTTCAGCTGGTTGTAAACAGGGGAACGAACCCTTACCATCTTCCAGCGACGACGGGACCACCAGACCGTCCGGTTTCGAACTGTTTGTGCTTATCCTCGGAACAAACATTTTGAAGCGGCGATAAACATTAGTTTTCGATATAGTTATTACTTTCATCTCTTATAGAGATTTTCTAACTAACTACTTTGCTTATTATTATTTTATTTTTCGAGATTCTAAAACAATCCAGCTGCTTTTTGAAAAGCCTCCCTAATTTTAATACTGCGCATCAACAGGTTACTGAAGGAATTTTTGTAATGGCCGATCTCTAAGAGACGTAACAGAGATCTCCCTCTGACCAATAAAGGAAGATATGTAGACAATCTTAGAGAATGGTGTAGCATAGATTTGGGCCGCCGTGTGTGGTAGCCAAATTAGCAGCCCTATTCTTTGATTGTAACATACCTTCGACTAGAGCTAGAGAAATTGGCACCCTTCCCTAAAGTGATCCCCCTGTATGGTCCACACAATCCACATACCTCACACAACCTACATACCTCACACTACACCACTGAATGTAGTTCCAGATCGATCAGAGATGATCTGATACTAAACAACAACAACAATAGCAACAACAACAAAAACAACAACAACGATAGCAACAACTGTGCGTCCGTATTTGCTTTAAAAAAACATGAAGAATGTTCTAAACAGAAGCTCTGGAGAATTTCATACGATTGGATGCCAACATAAAACGTTCGAGGGAACTTTCGATGATACATAGATAATAAATATTTAATAATCAACAATGAAAAACATTGTTCATGATCATTGAAGGCAATTTAAAAGAGGAGATTAGAAAATTATTAAAATTCTTCGGTTATTGAATTTAAGTACCTATCAAAACAATTTTCGATTTCAGAAAATTGAGGGAAATTTAGATGGATAAGAAAGAAAATAAAACAGATATTGTGGTTTAAAATGAATTCCATAATGCTTAATTATTTCCACCTAACGTGATAAAAATAAATATGTTCGCTTTAAGCTCCCTACCTGAAATACTGTAGAACTAATTTATTATAGAAAATAAGATGAAATCCCGAATCGGGGAAATCCAGTATGGATCTTCGGTAGCAACAAGCATACGGAAGGAATCATGGTAGCAATAAAATATAAGTGAATGTAATCTAAATGGCATTGACGTGAGGAAAGAGGAAATTATCGGTGTTTGAGGCTCAGAGTGTTTATTACGGAAGAAAACAGAAAATTCCATATATTCTTACACAGGATTCATGATAATAATGGAAGGAAGTAGGGAGGTAGATATGTATGTTTTGAGAAACGGCTGGTGGGGGTGAATGGTGAGGAGAAATGGTAAAGAATGGTAAACGCTAAAATCTGAATATGTGTACGTGTGTGTGAGTGTGCGTGCGTGTGTGCGTGTGTATGTGTGTGTATGTGTGTGTATGTGTGTGTGTGTGTGTGTGTGTGTGTGTGTGTGTGTGCACGCGTCAGTCACCATCGTTAGCATCTTTATCAACTTCTTGGATATCTCCGTTTCCAGTGACAGCCTTCAACTTTTCATTACCGTCTTTTTTTGTTACAAACTCATCAACTCCTTCCTCTAACCCAAATTCTTCTCATCCCACCCACTTGTACAAACAGTTGCCACTTTAACCGAGTGTTTGACTTACACCTCAAAGCTTCATCTTTTTTTTTTTTATTCTTAACCTGTCATTGATACCAAACCCATCTGTTATTCTGTCTTGAAGCCACTTAACACAATAACGTCTTCCAACTCGCCTTGTCATCCAACTTCTCTAACGTGTGCTTTTTCCAATCTGGACCAGCTATCACTCCCACATTTCCTCTTTTTTAGATATGTCTGTAACATGCATGGCATACTGGACAGTGTTCCTTCATCCCTAGATGTTCCTTCATCCCAGTGTTCCTTCATACCTAACCGGTAATATCCGCAGACTCCCGCTGCAAATTATAACTTTATATGGCCATAAGTCCACTTTCAAGATGACAGCCACTGTAGTCCATTTAACTGCATTAAAAGACAACTTCGTCGTGAATTGTACTTAAGTGAAACTGGCCAACTCTTGGCATATCGCTTTCAAGAGCACTTGCTCGATGCACATGCATAATCCTTATCTATTTAAACTCGTTACCCGTTATTTCAACCCACACCAGCCACTCGGCTACTTCCACTTTTCTATCTTTAGATTACTCCAACACAAAGTATCCCGTCTATTGAGCAACTTCAGGAACAAAGGCTTAATTGTCAAACATCGCACGTCCTCTGCCAATGTCAGCAGTACTAGTACAGTTTTCGTTTACCAAATTTCTCACCCATCCTGTTGGTCAACTCAAATCTATAGTAGGAGACACTATTCAAGGTGCCACGCAGGAGGATCGATCCCGGATTTGAGCGGTTACGAAGCGAACTTCTTAACAATACAACCATATCTATATAGTTCAAACTGTACATTAGGGTGGTGTTTTTCTTCTTCCAATGCTGACATCATTTTAATGAGCAAGACAGTGTTTGAAGTTTGCACTGTAGATAAAGTACTCTAATTAGCATGTGTCTTCTCTGTAATCTGATAACATTAAAGACTTAATATGACCCACGTGAATATAAATTGCTTCAGAATCACAATAATCTTTCTATTTGTGACCTAGGGTTTATTTCAGTTGTCTATCAAAACAAATAATATGCCTAATTTTTTATTTTCCTGCATTAACCTTAAACTATAATTTTGGTCCATGTTACATGATACCATCGAATTTAGTTACAATTTGTTCGACAGAATAAATAAATCTTTGTTTATTCTTAAAACCTTTTGCTAATTATTTACAGTATTTAAATCTAATTAAAGTTAAGAGAAACAAAAAAATGACTGTAGTTAAAATGCTGCTAATTATTAGGATTTGAAACTGCACTATAAAACTAATTTCAAACAAATTTCGTGCCAAACAAGAAGCCTTTACATAGTGTTTCGACCTACTGGAGACAGTAGTCACATCTCCATTCATCCTCTAACGCCTTTGGAAAAGACGCGTTGATTCTGGATTCACAATACCTGAGGAAGAAATAAATTAGTTACAAATAGAATGCGCTTGATCATAAATCTATCTGTTCGATCAGAGCTGACCAGGGGCCATGCCAGCAACACCTTGTTTGAGAAAAAAAAGTTTGTTGTTGATAAATAGTATGCATCTCTGAATTCCGTTTTCGCGTGTGACGTGTCTTTTTTCCTCTTTTAAGACGAAAATCCCTGTTTGGCCTTTAGGGTTTCTAAAGTAAAAGTGAAAAGCTCTAAAGAAGAAATGAATTTTTGTAAAAAAGTAATTTACTCGAATTACTTCATGAGCTTTTCTAATATTCTTATTAAATTTCATTTTTAAATTTGTCCCAACGCCAAATGTTTTTTTATAAGATATTGTCGATTAAATGAACTTTATTATTTCATTGGTTTTCTTCCAAGGTCAACTTTGCCTTTTATCCTTTTGTGGTCGATAAAATAGTACCAGTGATGTAATCGATTAACACCATCCACCTTCTTTTTTTACCGATTCCAGAAGTCTGCAATTCAAAATAGAGATCGGCGGGATTTGAGCAACGAACGAAAAAGGATAAATGGAATGTATGGAGACACTGCAAAGACATAAATCTCATAACTCTGCCATTTCTGATCCTTCACTTCGTCAATCCGATAGCAATAAAATAAAGGAAATAAAATATAAATATTAAAATTAGTGGTCTTTTTTCTACTCTCAGAGTAGAAAAAACATTGCTGCAAGGCTAAAAGTATTATTACTATACGGGTTCCTATGTGTACAGCAACTTCAGTCTATTTTAAGTTTTGCTGATAGCATTGCATTTTGATAAATGGCT
>JARUKP010000411.1:0-11727 GCA_029874955.1 Octopus insularis | reverse complement strand
TATTTTGGATAAATTATTGAGATAATTTTGAAAAGAACTATCGAAGACTGTGAAAGGAACTATTAAGAACTGTTGAAGTAATTGAAATAACGCGGCCGCCCCGGTGTGGGGCTGGGGTAGCCGTCTCATCATCATTGTTTAATTTCATTGTTCCATTCTATCATGTGTTAATTGTCACCGCATGTGTGTATTGTGCCATCTGTGTTTAGCCCCTTGTGGGTAATAAAGAATTTGGTATTTTGTCTGCCTTTACGTTCTAAGTTCAAATTCCGTCGAGGTCGACTTTGCCTTTCATCCTTGGGTGGGGGGGGGTCGATAAATTAAGTACCAGTCACGTACTGGGTCGATCTAATCGGCTTGCTCCTTCCCCCAAATTTTCGGGCTTTGTACCTAGAGGAGAAAATATATATGTATATATATATATACGAGTATATATGTACACACATTTTGTTGGCTTATTAAAATATCATTAGTATCAGCCAAATTCCGCTGAGGTCGACTTTGCCTTTCCTCCTCTCGAGGTCGATAAAATAAGTACCAGTTGAGTACTGGTATAGATTGCTGGCCTTGTGCCAAAATTAGAAACCAATATTTTTAGTTCTCGCTAGGCGGCGTGATGGTAGAGCTGCTAGTGTGTTGGACAAAATACTTCGCAGCATTTCGTCCATCTTTATGTTCTAAGTTCAAATTCCGCCGAGGTCGACTTTGCTTTACATCCTTTCAGGGTCGACGAAATAAAATAAGTACCAATCAATCGATGAAATCGACTAGCCCCACTCCCCTAAAATTTCAGGGCTTGTGCCTATTTTAGGAAAGCATATTATTAATGTTACTAAGGACGACAAGATGACAGGATTGTCAGAGCGTTGGAAAAATGAATTGGGATGTTTTAACTCATTACATTCTGGATTCAAATACCACCGAGGTCGACTTTGCTTTTCATTCTTTCAGAGTCGATAAAGTACCAGTTGCGTGCTGGGGTTGACGTAATTGACTCGCCTCCTACCCATAAAATTTCGGGCCTTGTAATTCTAGTAGAAAAAAAAAAAAGGTATTAGTTGTGTTTGTTTTCAGTGCAAACTCATTGCGAAATCCGAGCCTTTTTAAACCTATAATTCTCTCTCTCTCTCTCTCCTCTGCCAACACAGTTATATAAACAATGACAACGAAAACACGATCTCTCTGCTTGAATTTAAAACCCGATAAACTAGTAACGAAGATGTCAGAAAATTTCTTCCATTTTGAATAATCATCAACCAGAAGCCATACGGTCAATGCAATTTGAAGCCAAACTAATTTGGGATGGCTGATGGAACTGAAAATAGAAAAAGACAGGAAAGAAATCTCTATTCTTGTCCACATGTGATGTTGAAGCCATTGTGAAACTTTAAATACATGCTTTTCCCGCCTACTCCATATACAAATAGAAAAATGAATAATAACTGCACAAAATTAATAACAACATAAATTGAAATTAATGGAAACCAAGCAACGTGACATTGAGTCATGAAATGCTATTATTTTAAGAATAACTTTGCAAGCAGCATCTTTTAAATTCAATTAATTAATGGAAAACCCCGAGCAAGATATAATTAAACTGACTCCATGTCAGGATTATGTTCTAGAAATATTAAAATGAAAGTGTTGGATTTCTTGTGCAATCATCCAGGTTTAGAATGTGGTAACTTAACATAATTAGCTGCAACAATATAACACCGATGCTTCATTTGCTAACAGGAAAGCGAGCATTCACGAAGAAAATTTAGAAGTTAGTAAGAATTAATTGAATAATGATATAACTTCGGTGAAGCAATATCAATCGCAACAACAACAGCGGGAGCAAAGATACGTGTTTACTTCTTGTCATAATTGTGGTCAAAGCAGCGAACTAGCAGAATCGTTAGTACACCAGGCAAAATGGTCAGTGGCATTTCTTTCGGTTTCACGTTCAGAGCTCAAATTTTGCCGAGGTCGACTTTGCCTTTCATCCTTTCAGAGTCGATAAATTAATTACCAAAAAAACGATTGCCTATATCTGATTTATGAAATATTTATTCGGAGTTTTCTAGCGTTAATCTAGGGCTACCAGATGTAGGGGAGGTGTTTCATCAGTGGTTTCATTTTATTCTGCAGTTTTCTGCTTCTACCTGATCAATTTCCTGCTTCAGTTTGGACTGGCCACATATTGTGAAAAATATTAGTAAAGATTAATGTTCATTGTGTCTTGTAGAAACTGTGCTTTCCCTGCCATTCACAAGCCTAACATGAGCGTAATTTGTATTAACCTCTAAAATTCGAACTGCTGGTGGAACTAATGATTCAAATTTCGAATTACGTACGCGATGGGGGGGGGGACCGTTCCAGGTTCGAAAATTCAAGTAGCGAGTATAGTTTTATTACTTCCGCCTTAGAGAAGGCGGTGGTATTGTTTTCAGTCGTGTTTGTTTGCCCGTGGACAAGATATCTCCAGAACCGCTGAATGGATTCAGATGAAACTTTCAGGGATGTTTGATTTTTTTATTACCCATAACGGACCAACAAAGAGGGATATACATGACACTGGGGACATAAAACGTATGATATAATAAAAGATGAAAAAAATGTGAAAGGAAAATGGTGTCACTTGCCCCATCAAGTAACATCACTTGCTTCCTTTTCTCTGTACTCCATTATATCTACTCCATACCTTTTTTAAAGTTCTTTATATTTTATAAACTGTGATAGTTTTTCTTTGTTAAAGTCTTCTTTCCACAGTTCACATTCCCCTTTGTGTCGCTTTATTTCCATCCTTTGCTGTTCCGTTATTAACAGAACCGTACCTACCATTCCATTACACTCTTCATTCGCTACATCAACATGAACTGTGTTCTCCCATTCAATTGCCCTTTCAAACAGTTCATCATCATATATTACACGCACAAAACAGCCAATGGGAGGAGAAGTTTGTGTATCATTGTGTGAGTGTTCTTTTCTTTTGCCTTAGTGATAGAGGGCAGTGGGAATGCTTAGTGTCTGCAGGGTGATGGTGGGACAAAGAGGGTATGGGTGGGCCTTGAGTAGTTGTAGGGTGAAGTTCAGTATGTTTTGAACTTATCTTTTTTCTCTTCTCTTTCTTTTCCCGGTATTTTCCCATTCTTCCTCTTCTTTTTCTTTTTCTGTTTCTACTGGTACCATTTTTTCCTCCTCTTGCCTATCTTGGGGATTCTCTTGTGGCTTCTCATGGGGATCTTCTTTTTGCATTTCCTCAGCTTCTTTATCCGGTGGAGGACATTTCGCTCTTATGTGGCCCTTCTGGTCACATATAAAACAGCGAGGGTTTTTGCCCTCCACCCTTACATTCATTACAGTTTCGTTCACTGTCACCGTTTCAGCCATGTTTTCTATCGCTTCTTTTGAACCTTGAATAATCATATTCAAGATTTGGCCTTTCCAATTCACACTTTTCGTGGCTTGGAGCACCGCTATCTTGTCCAAGACAGCAGTTGCTATCCAGGCCACATCTATCTGGTAGAATTCCTTCCGCCCTTACTCGAGACGCTCTGTCCCAGGTACGTGGGTAGAAGTACTAACTCTTCTTTAGTGGTGTCGCCGAGTGTGTTTTTCACCGTGTTTTCATTTTTGAACCTGACCTCAACTTCTCGGAATATTGACTCTCTGGCAAGATATCTTATGTCTTGCCAGATTGGCCTCAGCGCCTTCTCTACTTGTTTTATTGTCATATGGTCATTTTTTTCCCTTCTTAATTGAGTAGGTTTTGTATGTCACCGTTCTTCCTTTCATTATTTTGTTGTTTCTTGTGGGGGGGGGGTTCCTTGCACGTTGTAACCGTCCCGACTTAATAGCTTCTTCCTATTTCTTCCTTCCAATTCCTTATCCATAACTTCGATAGTTCTTAGTTCTTCTTCAGATGCTGACAGCTCCGACGCACTAAGGTCTGATTAAAACATTTTTGACTTGCCATACTCCCCTCAAAACGCTGAGAGACAGTACATACACACCGCTGCAATTCAGCACAAAACGAATCACAATACTTTTAAATAAACAACAGGAATCACGTACTTTCAGGGATGTTTTGCCTCGTGACTGGCACGAACCTATTAGATTTTGGAATCGATCTGGTACTAGACAAAGATTCTGGATTATTTTTCTTGTTTTTTTTAATTCATTTTTGAGAGGGGTTGGGTTCATTTTTAGTATTCTCGTTTGTGAGATCAGTTGAGTTTATTTCAGATATTCTCATTTTAAAAATCATCTCCAGTTAATCGTTGCTAGGACGTTGCTGTTGTTACGACCCCAATCGTAAATGTATTGTCCTTTCTGTGTTGGCCCCTTGTGGGTAATAAAGAAATTAGGACGTTGCTGTTGTCGTTGGTGTTTTCTTTGGGTTAGTACGGTTGGGGGTGTGTGCGCTCCATGTGAGTGCTGTTGTTGTTTGACTGTTGTTTGCTGAATTGTTGGATTGTTGTTGCCTGGGATTGTTGAACTTGTTACCGTTTTCTGGTTTTTGTCCCCATTTATGGGTTAAGTTGTGAACAATTTGGAGAGTGCACCAGTGCAAGCGGGCGTTGTACTGCGGTGACTGGCGGGGGCAGGTTACAGAGGTAAAATTGAGGGAGAGGGGCTTCAAGAGGTACGGTGATTTGTTGAGAAGGGAAGGAGGTTGACCACTCTCAAAGAGGTGTTGGAGGGGACGGAGAGAGAAGCAGTTGTGTGCGGGACACTGAGTTTTGCAGCGAAGGGGGTGGAGGTGGAAGCGGTGGAGGTGTCGGGGTACCTGGGAGAAGTTAGGAACGCGGCAACGTGCTGCACTGGAGGAGGGAGGGGCAGCACGGTGGAGGTGCTCTTCGTGAGTAAGAGGGCGCTCCACTGTGCCTTTGATATCGGCGGAGTGGGCACTGCTACTGACTTGCTGTGGCAGGCGTGCGGCCGGAGTGGGTGTGGGTGAGTTCCCTCAGAAGTTGATGAGGCGTGGCTGGTGGCGGCCATCCTCTTCAGCGCAGGGGGTGGGGACACTGAGATGTTGAGAGTATTAAGAGCTGTGGAGGTGGACTGGTGGGGGTGTGGACTGGAGGTGTTGGTCCGTGTGGGCTTGTCAGACCTCCACAAGATTGCGGAGGAGCTGGTGCTGCTGAGCGAAGCAGGGTTGGGAGTGGTGATGGAGGGAGGACCACTTGTATGTTTTCTGTGTGGGGTGGGAGCATGAGGGCTGGGTGTCCCCAGAAGCGCGAGGAGGAGGAGGAGGAAGAGGGGAAGGAGGAAGAGGGTGCAACCGTGGAGGAGGAGAAAATATAGAAGAGCAATATACAGTGGTAAAAAGAAAGAAGGGTAATGACTCACCACCAAAATGTCCGATGAAGAAAAGAAAAGGAAGTGGAGAGGAGAAGCAGAGTGAAAAACAGGAGAATGCGAATGAGAAGAGAAAAAAATGAAAAGACAAAAGTAAGTGAGGAACGAACGAAGAGACCATCAACTAGCAAGGAGGAAAGAGTAGAGAAGAGAAAGGAAAATGAAAGAGAGACGATAGCAACACAGAATGAGAGACAGACATAGATAGAAATGCCAGCGGGAGAGGACGGGATTGGTGAGGAGATAAGGAGAGTGACACCCAAAAGGGAGAAACCTGAGAACAATGGTGCAATACTCAAAAAGTGCAGACAGATAAAAAGATTGCGAAGATGAAGAACGTTATCAGAGTGAAATTAGCGGCCAAAGAGTATAACGAAGGTTTTAAGGCTGTTTTGTTGGGAAAAGAAAGAGGAGAGAAATTGAAGGAGTTGTTTGGTGAAAGAATAGAGATGACAGGAATACCAATTGGTTACGACGAATTGCCGCCAGTGGTGGCCTTCGAAGAGTTAATAGAGTATGTTATAAGTCAACAGAAACAAGACCGATATGAACTGTTCATTTAAAGACAGTAAAATGGAACTACCTGCTTATGGGGGGTAGGTAAGCCATTTCATTCTCATTTTCATTATATCCTTAATTCATTCGATATGTGTTTCTATGTAACCCAATGTATTGTTTTTGTCTGTTTTGCGTTGTCCCTTCTCTATTGAGGCATTGTTCCTAATTAAAGAAATAAGGACGTCGCCGTTTCTGAGTCATGTCGTTTTTGACTACGGTTAGGTTGTTGAGGGCTTTCTGTTTGAGACTGTCCGTTGTTGAAATTATTTTTTATTGCTGTTGAAAATTATTGTTGAAGCGACACGCGCGTAATTGTTTTTTGCTGTTGTTTTTTTTTTTTGCCGTTTTCCTCCCCATTGGGTGGGGTGGGGGTGAAAAGTTTAGCTTTTCGTTGTGACAGGCTGTGCAGGGAGCCGCTGCGGTGAGAGCGGCTGCACCGTTGAGGCGAGGCGGATAGGGGTGAATATAGAAGAGGGGTGGGAGGCAAGCGGTTTGTGCAAGGAGGGGGCGCAGTGGGGCTGGTCCCTCCAGAGGGGACGGTCAGCAGTAGGATCGGTGGGACAGTGGTGTACCGCACACGAGCGGCCGCCGCCGGTGGAATTGAGATGTTGTCGGAGGATGATGTGGAGGAGTGTTTGGGAGCCCTGATTAAGTAGGAGATTTGGAGCAGTGGAGGTGGGTTTGCCGCCAGGGAGGGGACGGCCCCGCATTCCGCCACTGTTCTGTGAACTAGCAGGTTGATGCTGCTGCCTACGTGTGGGGGAGGGCGGGGTGTTTGGGTTCGGGTCGGAGGAGTGCCACCTGATGTGGAGACGGAGTAGTTGGTGGCAGCTGTTCTGGCTGCCGCCGAGGAGGGTCCCGAGTTGGGACCGTGGGAGGAGTGAGCGAGTTGAACTGATGGAGATGTGGCTTTTTGCCGCTTTCGAGGGTGTTGGGGTGGGGTCTCCTGCCGGATGGAGGTTGCTGGTTCCCTCAGGTGATTGCTGGGGGTCGTCGGCCGAATTGTTGCGAGTGTGGAGTGGGAGGACGTGTAGGGTCGCAGTGCCCCGGGCGCTGGCCTTTTGAGGTGGGAGGGCTATGGAGAGGCACCAGGAGGAGGTGGAGGCTGGAGTGCGGATTGGAGCAGTGGGAGATGGGGACGGCGAGGACGGTGTGAGGTGCGTCGGAGACGCGGAGGAGGTGGGGGACGAGGGGGATTGGTGGGTTGACGAGCCGAGTTATGATACTCTGCTGCCCGTGGTGGAACACGAAGAGTTGAAAAATTTTAGAGAATAATATAGAATATATGAACAATATAAAAAAATGAAGATATGAACTATTTAATTTTGAAAAAAAACGGGAAAAAAAGACAAAAAACCTCAAAAATAATGACTAAATGTAACCACTCGACTCCGGGGATCGAGTGGGCATTGCGCCTCATTTTATCATTTTCATATTCTCATTCGTTCTTTAAATTTTTTCTTCCTTGCTCGATTTCTTTTTGTATTTTTGTTTCCCCGATTACATATTTTGCATTGTCTTTGAAATGTGTAAACTCTATTTTAGCCCCTTGTGGGTAATAAACATCGAGGACGTCGCCGTCTCAGAGTAACAACTTGTTTGTTTGAGTCTCATCGTTTTTTGACCACGGTTTGACTGTTGAGTGTGAGGCCATATGAGGACGCAGTGTCCCAAGCACAACCCTTCTCAGAGTGAGAAGGCTGTGGAGAAAGACAAAGAAGTGGAAATTGGGAGTACAAATTGAAGCAATGAAAGACGGAGACAGCAAAAGCGATACGAAGTGCGCCAGAGATACAGAAGCAATAAAGACGAAGGAAGACGGAACGAAAGCGGCGAAGGAGGGGAGTGACGGGTCTGTCAGCCTCAAAAGGAAGGAAAAGGTGAAATCAAGAGAACACTCACAAGGACCTGCAACAGAAACAGAGAGGACGCCCAAAGAAGGTAGGGAGCCGCCTAAATTCAAGCATACGCATATAGTAGAGACGGAACCAAGAGAGAAAGAAAGAATTTAAACAGGAGGCATTCTTAATCTACTATGTAAAGAGTATAGAGGTAGAAAGGAGAATATCTAAGTGGAAGGGATTAGGGTAAAGCTGCCCTGGGAGAAATTCAAGGAAAATGGAAGGTGTGTTCTATTGAATAACGAAAGACACATGTTCATGGATTCATATCATGAATGGGTGACTAAGATTGACGGGCCGGTGTTGTATGATGCCCTGCCACTCGTGGTGGAATATGAAGAGTTGAGAAATTTTAGACAGAAAATATATATGAACAATAAAAAAAAAAAATGATAAAGATGTGAACATTTTTTTTTTTTTAAAAAAAAGAGGAAAAAACTGTGCAAAATAATGTCTAAATGTAACCACTCGACTTCGGTGGGTAGAGTGGGCATTGTAACCCATTTTCTCATTTTCATAATTTCATTTGTTTCTTTTTATTTTTTCTTCCTCACTCGATTTCTTTTTGTATTTTTATCTCCCCGATTATGTGTTTTGTATTGTCTTTGTAATGTACAACCTCTATATTTAGCCCCTTGTGGGCAATAAAAAAATCGAAGACGTTGCTGTCATAGAGTAACAACTTGTTTGTTTGAACCTCGCCACTTCTGACCACGGTTGAATTGTTGATGGCTTTCTCTTTGAGACTGTTTGTTGTTGAAATTGTTTTATATCATTGCTGAAAATTATTGTTGAAGCAACTCGCACGTAATTGATTTTTGCTGTTGCAATTTGCAGTTTTTCTCCCCATTGTTGGGGTGAAAAGTTAGCTTTTCATTATGGAAAGCTATGCAAAAGCCACTGCTGTGGGAGCAGCTATGCCGTTGGAAGCAAAGCAGATAAAAATGAATATGGACAATATAATAAAAAGTGAATAATTTGTGCAAAGAGAGGGAGACACAATAAAGCTGGTCCCTCCAGAGGAGACAGTCAACAATAGGACAGTGGTGTACTGCACGCAAGCGGTCACCACCAGTAAAATTGAAATACTATCAGAAGACGATGTGGAGGAATGCTTGGGACCCCTGATGAAAACGGCAACTTTCGTAAGCCGGGAGAAGAAGTATGGAATGGTGGAGGTAAGGTTTACCACCAAAGAAGAGGCAGCCTCACATTCCACCACTGCTTTACATTCTGACAAGACAACACTGCTGCCCACGTATAGGGGCAGGGACAGCGTTCAGATTGGAATTGGAAGAGTGCCACCGGAAATAAAGACAGAGTGGGGAAGAGTGCCACCGGAAATAAAGACAGAGTGGGGAAGAGTGCCACCGGAAATAAAGACAGAGTGGTTGGTGGCAGCTGTTGTGGTCCCACATTGGAACCAGTGGGAAGAACGAGCATGTTAAAATGGTGGGGAAGTGGTGTCGAGATGTGGCTTTTTGTCACTTTTGAAGACATTGAGAGGATCCCCTACCAAATAGAGATTGTGGGAGAAAGTTCCTTCATAGTAATTGGTGAGGGTCGTTGACCCAATTGTTACAAATGTGGAGTAAGAGGCCATGTGAGGACACAGTGCCCCAAGCACAAGCTTTCTCTGAGTGAGAAGGCTGTGGAGAAAGATTAAGAAGAAACGGAGATTAGTGTACCATGAAAGACGGAGATCGCAAAAGTGATAAGGAGTGCGCCAGAGATACAGAGGAAGTGAAGCCGAAGGAAGACGGAGCGAAAGCGGCAAAGGAGGGGAGTGACGGGTTTGTCAGCCCCGAAAGGAGGTAAAAGTCGAAATCAAGATAACTCTTGCTACCGATGTTGAAAATTATTGTTGAAGCGACCTGCAAGTAATTGTTTTTTGCAGTTTTCTCCCCATTGTTGGGGTGAAAAGTTAGCTTTTCATTATGGAAAGCTATGCAAAAGCCACTGCAGTGGGAGCAGCTATGCCGTTGGAAGCAAAGCAGATAAAAATGAATATGGATGAAATAATAAAAAGTGAACAGTTTGTGCAAAGGGAAAGCCAGAAGAAATGCTTCTGAACATTTTGTTCGACACACTAACAATTCTACCAATTCGTCACCTTCCTGATAATAACGGTTCCAGTTTTTGGCACATGGCCAGCAATTTTAAGGGAAGGTGAACTTGATTACATCGACCATAGTGTTCAACTTGTACTTATTTTATTGAGTCGGAAAGGATTAAAATCAAAGTCTATCTCAGCGGAATTAGAACATAGAACTGAAAGAGCCATAAAAAATGCTCTAAACATATATTGTTCATCGCGGTAACGATTCTGCCAGCTCGCCACCTTTTTTTGTGATAATAATAATAATTTCTAACAAAGGGCACGAGCCCAGAAATTATGGAGGGCTGTGATAATATCGATCTCAAGACTTGATAGGTAGTTTATTTTATCGATCAGGAAAGGGAATGTCGATTTCGGCGTGCTTTGAACTCAGAACGGAAAATTATTTAAATTCTGCTGAGTTCATTGTTTAAGATTTGTAGACACGTGTACAACGTGTGTCACTCTGTGTAAAACATAAATACACACACACAGAGTTAATGACGTTTCTTGCAATATGGGCTTAAATATAAAAATGAATGTAAATAACAAATCAAATTTTTAAAAATATATATATATTTTTTTCTTTTTTGAAGAGACAGCTCAAAGGAAGGTACATAAGTACATTTTAAACACACAGACCCTATTTTTAACATTGCACGCACTGGCTTAAGTATTAGAGAGTTCCTCAATTTATTCAGTTACCTGAATACTGAAAATAACAGACATATAATTTAATGGCAGATTTCAAAGCTTTTATCTTAAGAAATTTAGAAACGACAAAGACAAAACAGCGCATGGCTGAGATGTAAACGGAACCCTCTCTCGATTAATTGTTTTTTTTTTTTTTTTTTTTTTAATGGAATCCCACGTTTTAGGCTTATAGAGATTCCGATTCTGAAAAAAAAAGAATTTCAAAATCGCAACTTCAAAATTTCAATTCTCCCCCTCCCTATTTCTTCATTTTTCACTTTTTCCGAAATTCTTTTTCGCGAAATACGGAGAAAAATACGGAGAAAGTGGATCCAGAGCAACAGCAACGATTTCTTAAATAGACAAAAGGCCAGATTTTCAGGGAAGGTGGAGTTAGTCGATGATTTCTTATAAGAAATAATTAGTGCAGAAAAATGCCCTATAAATAGAGCATAGAGAAAGTGTACGTGAAACACACACACACACACACACACACAGACACACACAAACAAGAAAAGCAATAGCATAATCACAACAAACATTCACACACAAACATACATGCACGAATATATACATGTGCAAACAGAAACAATTAAGCTGATTGGTGAAACCATGTCCAAGAAACCAAAAACTTGAGAAAGCCGTCTTTGTAGTGAAAGAGTAAGAGAGGTTGGCTTGTCATACAATTTTGCCATTCATAGAGATTTTATGAATGAAATTGCTGAACTACACAACGTTGAAGTGTTTGAGAAGATTGCAATGAGTCGTATGTGAAGATTGCGTTTACGACACATGCACGCACCTCACACATGCGCAGATATTCATATGCATACACAAGCAATGCTTCTTTCTTTGTATGAGAGAGAGAGAGAGAGAGAGAGAGAGAGAGAGAACGATTATGTACCTATTTGGCATATGGTTTGTAACTTGGCTTAGAACATACGCTTATGCCAAGGAGCCAGTCACTGTTGTTGACTGTAGAAAATAATATATACAAGTCAACACACATACGTCGACCACACACTAAATATCCTGAGAATGAATGTGCATGATATACTATAATGTTAACTAAGGATGACGATGATGATGATGATGATGATGATGACACCGTTTCTCAGTTTCTATGTTTAA
>JARUKP010000410.1:0-11728 GCA_029874955.1 Octopus insularis | reverse complement strand
ATTTAAATTCTAAAACAAAGCATATTGTTAATTAGATGAGTAAAATAGTAAATAAATGAGATACCTTATTAAATTAGCTAAATACGAGTGGGGACGAATAATTTAACTTAGTAAATAAATGATGCATGGTTTGATCCCAAAGTGTAACACCTTGAGTAAGTGTCTGTTAATGTAGCCTCATGTTGACCAATTCCCTGCGAGTGGAATATGGTAAAGAGAGAAACTATGCAGAAATCTACAATGCGGGGTGAGGGGAGGGGACACGTGAATGTTTAACAAGTGTAAAAGTGGAGTTGTGAGAAAAGGTGCAACTTAGCAATTCAATAACATAGACTGAAATAAGTACTGGTGTGGATATGACCAACTAAAACATTTGAAGTTGGTATCCCAGTAGAGCCACAGTCCAATAACTAAAACAAAACAAAAAAGTAATAAAAAACTTTAGGTTTGAATTCTAGAAGCTAAATCACTAAAACATTATCTATAAATTTATCGCTTCATGTCAGAAGAATATCAGACATGAACCCTAGGAACATTATGCTGTCAATATTTTCCAAAAGGCACATCATTTTGAAAAGATTTGTGAGGGTACTAATATAGCTCTGAGAATCTGTCAATCCAAATTCAGATAGACACGTTATTCTTACAATAAAATTATTTCATTTGATTCCTTGAATGTATAAACTGTGTTGTATAAATTTATCATAACAATGTACTTAGAGTGCATACTGCAAAGGAAATTAAATTAAAATGATCTTACTTGCAATTCTTTGAAAGAATATGTGGAAACAGAGCCATGTTCTCTTTCCCAATAGGATGTGAAGTGAGTGGACAAGCCACACCAAGCCAACGACCATTTTTAGAGTATGAAATAGTAGGTGGTCGTGATTCTAAATCTAAAAGACATCCAATTACATCTCCAGCACAAAATGTTTCACCATAGTTGGAGAATTTGCAATTGACGGAGAACTTTCCAGTACCACCATAACCATATGAGTTAGCTTCTTCTCCTGAACAATAAGAAAAAATTTTAAATTAATGATTAACTTCCATAGAATATATTTTCTTGGGTTAGTTTGAAACAATGCAATATAAGGAGTATACAAAATTTCTCTAGTATAAAAAAAAATGTTAGATGAAGCTTGTTTTATCCATACCTAATTGGTATGAGGACTTATTAATAGACCATCCAACTCTCACAACATGAGGGTGTTCTTCTCTGTGATCTTCACCAAAATTTGCAGACAGATGCTCAATAACATGAACCTCATAAAATACCTGGAAAATAATAGCAAATATATTTTCAAATAAATCCTGTTGTTTTTGTCTAAATGTTAAAAAAAATTCCATTGTTTTGTAACTAAGTTATAACGTAACAGTTTAAAATCTAAACATGCCGGTCATCTAAGAACCTTAGAAGTTAAGAATGTAGTAGACAGAATATTAACAACACTTTCAGGTGTTACTATTAGTTTCAAACGATCAATCAAAATACATAGCCCAATGGAGTTGTAGGTATACAGTAAAATACACAACCTCCTCTCATTATCTTTCCAAGTTATCACCCAACCTCACATTTTCCACCATCTTCCTCCTTGTCCATTGCCTGATGATCAAATACTCCCTGTGATCTTCCTATACCTCTTTTACAAGGGGTTTTGTATACATGAGACCATGTTTGTGAGTGGTAGAGTGGCATGGTGATACGTTAAATTGACAAATCACTTAATAAAGTTAAGTATTAGAAATTTCACATTGTTGTCCAGAGATATTCCTAACAGATGAAAAGGTGGAAAATAAATTGTTTATATAATATAGACGTGTATGTGGGCATGCAATAAGAGACCTAGTTTAAAATACGTTTTCAAACTGGACCCATTCACTATAGGTATGAAGCATGCTTCTTATACATCTAGTATCTACTGTAAAATAAAAGTCAACTAACAAATCAGGATTACACCAAGACAAACCAATGGATTAAAGAATGAAACAGGATACTAGAAATGGCTTCTGCAGCAGAGATCCTCACAGAGTGAAATAGATGTACAATGTAAAATCTTACTTACATTGTAAAATATAGATGAAGAAAAATTTTTTTCCCCCCCTTTTTATCTTATAAGGTATTTTAAAAGTTGGCAAAGAATTGTTCCATGATAAAAGTATTTACGAAGTTATTCTACTGAATAATGTTAAGATTTTTTAACAATGCTGAAATGAATAAGTTAAAAATAATATTTCTGAAAAAAGGAAAAGGATAAATAAAAAAAAAAAAATGTAACCAAAAGTAATATTTTTTCCTTCTTTTTTATTAACCTTTTTTTCTGAAATTTATTGTTAAATTGTTGAGAACATGGGAAACATAAAGGGGAAACTTCTTTTCCTTTCTCACACACAGAATCATTCATTCATATCACATATTTTCTTCTGAATAATTTCATAGTAATAAATACTTTACATGAGTTTTCTTAAATTCTGACAAATTAACTACAGGTGCACCAACAACTTTATCACCCAGACAACATAGATTTGTATCAATGTCACTATGCACCAATCAACCAAACATTAGATGGGGGGAGAGGGGATTTCAGAAATTGCATCTTAATATTTTGAGCCATTAACCTCAAAATGTGTGTGCATGAAAGTGCATAACCATAAATTTTGGCTATAAAAAAGCCCTCATTCAAAGTACACATGCATACATTGCAAATGAGATTACATTTGCACATCCTTGTCACTTTGGCTATAAGCACAAATAATATGATAGAAAGAAATTAAGAATAAAGTTTTAAATCACCCAAAACAGAAAAGCTGATTTTTTTCTCTCTTCTAAAGAGAAAAACTATTTTCAAACGATGAAAATAATTTTAGCCTGTAATTCACAGGCGCTGAAAGAAGAGAACTATTGTAGAAAGAAATTTAAAATGGAATTATGCAATTCATTGTTTTCTGAATATAATAAGCAGCATCTTCAGCTTTTAGTTTTTCATTGATTTAATGGATGTAAGAAATTCTCTGATGACAAAGAAAAAAAGGAAGTTTGCTTGAAAAAGTAAGTCAGATTTCAGTAATGTACTAGCTGTATGACCAACTCCTGCTGACAGCACACAACTAAAAACAAGTATGAACCTGCTTTACATATTTAAAATTCCTCATTTTCTTATGGTTTTATCACACTATATAGCTTGGAACAGTTTTCTGATTGGCCAGCTCCTGTGAAACTGTCCTACCATTACCAGTATGGAAACAGATGTTAATTTTTATTTTTCTTCCCCTTTTGAAAATTTAGACACTTGCTTATTATTTACAGTTGGGTACTTTCCTAACACCAACTAATCAGCACTAGTTAGGCAGACAATGAGACTAGTATAGTCCAGAAATACTATATATATATAGGAATGAAATATGAATATATCGTTAGTTCCTTGACCTCAAACATATTGCTACATTTCAATGAAAAATAGAAATAAAATTATTCATTTCCAATTATTCTGATGTCAGAGGTTATAAATTTCTCATGACTTTTATTTTTCTTTTATTTAATGCATGTTTATTGGGAAAACAAAAGAGAAGCTTCATAAAAAACATGTAGAAAAAGTAAAGAGTGATATGAATGAATAACAAGAAATTCTCCTGATCACTGAAATAATTCTGGACACTGTACATGCCAACAAAAGTATGGCTGTGTGAAGTATCTTTACCTGGAGACATATTTCTAATGTGTTGTTGAAAAAAAAAAAATTTTTTTTAAAGTGGACTTCAGGTTCATGTGAGAAACATTTTTGTGTACAAATGGGCATTGCATATTTAAGGATTGATACCTAAAGCACACTGGAAAACTCGATGGAATGGGAAAATTAACTTGATCTGTCATGCTGATTTTGCAAATCACTACTTAATGATAGTAACAACCAGTTAACTCATTTATATCCCAGCATTTGACTTAGAGAGAAACAACACCTTTTTTGCCTACATAAAAGAAGATTATTAAGAAATTACAAATTTTTTTTTATAAATTCAAAAACCATTCTATTCCTATAAGATGTGAGTGTCATATCAGTAAACAATACAAATCTCAACCAATAATGGTGTATGTGTGTGTGTGTATATATATATATATATATATATATATCACAGTGGTATTCATGAGTTTATAATTTCCATTACTAGGCATCAAGCTGAAGCAGTAAATTTTTAATGGTGTATTTCATTAATTTAACAAGGAAGCTTACTTTCATTGCTGAAATCTAGAACAAAAATAAATATTTCAGATTGCAGTTTAGTCTTCGAATGTCATTCATATAATCTACTGTTTAGCTATGCATTTGCTTCATTTAAGTATGGATAAAATAATAACTGTTATTTACATCAATACAAAACACACATAAGGTGTACCTTTATTTGATATTAATGTCTTTGAATTTGTATGATATTACAATCAAGTCCAACTATTTCTATTCTATGTAGGTAATTATGAACTAAATGATTAGATACTAAAGCCAGGGCTGGAATATATTCAAGTCACTCACGACGTATGTCTTTACCTAAAATTATCACTCACTAATCATGTCTTGCAAAAATTATTGGTTTTATTTTATCACCTTTATAGAAATATCAAAAATATAAAATATAAATGAATAAAATAAAAAAGATCTGTAAAGTGAGCCATTAAAGAAAATGGATTTAATTGATAAAAAAAAAAGAAGAAAAATATGTAACTCAATTTTTCCTGTTCACCTTCAATGTTTTGAATAAAATTCTCCAATTGAATTTTATATTACTGAATAGTAGTAGGCTTTTATTTTAATGTATATAATTTCCAAAGAATTTGCCATCAATAGCATTAAAAATAACATTTATCACTTAGATAAGGAAAATAAACTGCAAGCCTTAATTATTGTAATTTTTCTGCAATCCTTAAGCAACTCTCAACAAAACATGAATAAATTCAACTCTGTTTTAATCAAGGGCTTCACTGAAAATAAAATGCAACCCAGAAAATAGTTTTACAGAAATTTATGAGATTTCACCCTTGATTACTTAAATGTCACTATCAGTGGTATTAATGTATCAAAAGCTATTAATCTTATAAATAAATTTTCTCCATAATTTTGTTCAAATGTGCTTTAATTATACACATATGTGTGTGTGTGTGTGTGTATTTACACACTAAAGTGTATTTTGCCTCAAACCAATTGCATTTGTTAATGAATGGACAATAAAATGGTGACTGAAGAAAATATGCTGTTGCTCTGGGAAAACAAATTGTTACATGACAGGTTGCATGATACTACCTACTTGGTGTAAATTTCGGGTGGAATTGAAGAACATAGATTATTTGTAGTAGCATGCACACAGAGACGGACTGATCAAATCACTACAACTTATTGTAACACTACCATGACAATTCAAACTGATTGCAGACAACAGAAAAGACAAAACAATAAAAAGAGAAAGATACTAACATGCAAACAGTCAGGTTAACATTTTGTAATAGCCAGAAGCATTTCCAATACTCAATCTCCAAGCAAACATACACAAATATAGTTATGTCCATATGAAATATTGGTTTGTTTGTGGTATTTTTTCTTCTTCTTCCATTTGAAAGTAGGAAGTACCTAGGTATTTTCTTTGTAGCTTATACTAGCAGACCAAAAAATTTTCCAACTGAAACAAGCAGGAATAATTATACAAAAATGACCTATATCTAAACTATATTGGTGGAATGATTTACTTCAATATGTTCATAAAAAAAAATTTTTTAAAAACCAAAAAAACCTTAAGAATCTGAAATAAAACATCACCAAAACACACACAAAAAAAATCTGACATATGGTAGGTTACCAATAAAACTGATAGAGCTAAACATCAGCTAAATCTTTGTGATAACTGCTTAAAAGTTTAAAAAAATAGCTATGTATTAATGTTGCTGTTAACATTTTTCTCAAATAAATAGGAACAAATATTTAACAGAAATCCTTTTCAGAAAGATGAATAAAAAAAAAATCAAATATGCAAATTAACAGAAAAACTAAATATATAAACATAGCAAGATATATTTAGCATGCAGTATTGGTTAGGAAATAACTGGTGTTTCAGTAACCACGCCTTCCCCTGATCAACTAATTTTTATATCAATTTGCAAAGATCAAACATTAACAAAAAAAAATAAATAAATAAATAAAAACAAATGAATCACTTAACTTTTGAAAATGATTGTGGATATCGTTAAATAAAATATTTTCACTGTATAGTTTATATTAATCTGATTATAGTTAACTTAGTTATAACATGATTAAACTAAATAAAAGCAAAATTCAGTAAACTGTGCACACCACTAACAAAATCAATGCAAATTCTTGATATTATTTCCACCTTCCTTTTTAACCTAAACTAAAGCAATTCCTTACATGGTCATTTGTGTTGTTAAAAAAAGCAGCCGAATTTCTCTCAAACCATACTTTAAGAATTCTTTAAAGGAAAATATCAGCAATGTAATTCATATGCATGGTCTGACAATAGAAGATGAGATGGTCAAGACTAAAATACCTTCAATCAGAAGTACTCAATTATAAACTGAGCAAGAGTTAAACAACTACCTAGTCTAAAAAGAGCAAGAAACTGTATTTTAGTTTGTTCTTTCTTCCATTTGTAAAAAAGAAAACAGCATTTCAGAAGCAGAATCAAACTAGCAGACTCAGAGTTACACATTCAAACCCTACTTTCAAATATCCACCATAATAAAAGTCTACGAATGAGATTTCCTCAACAACAGGAATTGCCACAACCATTGCGAAATATATATAACTGGGATATGAGCCACCAACACCTACCTGTCTACCCAAGAAGCTGATCTGGGTTCAGTAGTGTAGTACAATTCTAAAAATTAAATTTAAGCTAAACAAAACTTAAAAAATCATCATCTTCAAGACACAGTTAAATAGAGAAATTTTGCAAGTGGGTCTGTTTTTACATCCTTTGTTGTTACAAAAACCACACAACACAATAAAGAGCTGAAGAGAAAGCCCCCAAGTGGTCGCTTGAGCTGCTAGAAATTGCAGCAAAACATCCATCAAATCAAAGTTTATTATCTAAACAAACAAAAAAAGAAAAAGAAAAAAATAGACATATTGGATAACATAATAGATGTAATATATCTGAAAAACAAGATGGGTTAGTTATGATTGAAGGACATTTGATCACAGACCATGGTTGGCATAGAAAGAAACAACATGAAGAGTTAGATGGGTATCAATTGAATTACACAATCAATGATAGGACATAATTGCTATATTGAGAATATTAAGCTGTTTCATTATAAATTAACAAAATATCACTAAATACACATCTTGTTTGTGTGTGTGTGTGTGTGTGTGTGAATATATATTCACACACACGCGTGCATGTGTATTTGTGTGTACCCTTGCCTTGACATTATGTGATGGTTGTAAATGAACACTACTATTATACAAGTAATGTTTGTTTTCAGTTTTCCATGAAAAATGTTTGGCCATGATAAAATATTACCTTGCTTAGAAACAGGTGAGGTGGGTGACAGAAAGGGCATCTGACTACAGAAAAACTACCTCAACAAATTCCATCTGACCCATGCAAGCATGGAAAGGTGGACATTAGATGATGATGATGATGATGATGTTGGCCAACAGTTAGTTGTTTGAGTGTTTGACAGATTGCTTTTCAGTATTTGTTCTAGCTCCCTGTATATTGAGTTTAAATCCTGCTGTGGTCAACTATGCCTTTCTTTTCAGGACCTATAAAGTACCAAGTTCTGTACTGAAGTTGATTCATCTCAATCTTTCTACCTCGAAGAATTTGGTTATGAACAGACCTAGAAACATTGTCATGATGGTACTCTTACTACTCTGTCAGAGGTTGTGGAACCAAAGCTAAGCAAGTTGTAAAAATATATGTTGACAGGTTCACTAAGCCACTCTTACTCATAGTATAAGCACAGACAAGGAACTCCATAACCAGATGTACAGGGTCACCAAAAATGGCTTCTGAGAGAGAATATTTGGTACCTTCCATTGGCTAGTTCAGGTTACATGAATAGCTTGAAAAGATAGCAACAACATAATTTTGTTTATTTTCACAAAGTAGAGGAGACAGTCAGGTGATGCTACATGGTTGGCAGCAAGTAGGATTTGACAATGTAGTGATATCAAATAGTGATGGGATGAATTAAAGCTGTTCCACATGGCAATGTAACTGGTCCGGTGGTGTCAGATTCCTTATCAGTAAGCAGCTGGGTTCTGGAAAGCCATGTTAATGGTATGCAGAAAATAAATAATCTCACAATAGACAAGCAGAGATTGCTTATTCTGCAATTATGCATGGGCATGATAGACTTAACATGTTATTTCTAGGCTTTCAACAACCAGCGGTTCAAAGTTAATTAATGATGGAGGCCCTTTATAATTAACAAGATGTATCTTTGAAGATACAACAAAACAATAGATCAGTTTTCTGGTTGATAGATACTGCAGATGTTGCAATATATGATTATTTTTTTTTACAGAGGCAGAGTTCACAACAATGTCCTCTAAGTAATTATGGAAGGATGCAATATTGGAGAAGCTGTTCCTTGATCCAGGTTCTCCAGATAAGATAGAAATTTCCTTGACCCAACACCTAACAGAGTACATTTGTTGTGTAAATCTTCCCTTGAAATCAAACTTACATGGTCACAAAGCATCTTGTGATGCCATCAGATGCTGTGAGTAAATCTGGAAATAATAGTCTTTGACATATAGCATCCCCTAGCAGTCAGTCTTTGTAGGTGCATGTATTTTTTGTTATAGTGTACAATATTATTTGAACATGAGAAGGCTCACTTTAATATTACAAACATTAAGAGTTTATGACAAATATGGATGTTTGAGAAATGCTGTTGAAGTAAGGACAGGAAGCTTCTAGCTATATTAGCAGATACATCTAATGTTGAATGGAACAGTGACATGAAACATGTATATCATGACTCATACACTGTTTACTTTACTGACTTTTGTGCATAATTCTGTGTACTATACATGCACCCTTGATGAGTTGTAGGGTACCTGAACACTACACAATTTCATTATTATGTACACACACACACATAAACATTTACATACACACACTGGAGCTTAAAAGGATTGCACAGGTTGGTACTCATTTTCAGTTGAGTAAACTGGAACAACATAAATTGTCTTGCTCAAGAAACAAATGAACCAACCAAAAACAGACTCAAATCAATGACCTTATGATGATGAGCTCAATATGCTAATCACTAGGCTATGCACCATGTGTGTGTGTATGCATGGTAGCAAAACATAAGCTTTCAATGCAGAGAATTTATGATGATTAGAATGAAATATGAAGTGGACATGCTCCATTGTATACATACTATTAGTGTACATGAACAAGAGAGTACAAAAGAGCCAAGAGAAAATCAGAACATAAGAGGAAATCGATGTAAAAGAGAAAAGACAGAAATGATAGGAGCATGTTATATGTATGAAAGAGAACAACTGCATTAAAAAGTGCCATATGTTCAAAGGAACAGAACTTCAGAAGAGAGAGACAAAGGAAGACATGGGACAATGTGGGAAAGACTGATTAGAATTGTTGCTTCTCAATAAGATAAAAGATTGCAATGTCTGGTAACTCAATGTAGGAAATAACTTGATTACTTGCACAAGTTTGTTTTGCACATATAGGTACAGTAAGAGAGGCCAGTTAAGAAGCTTGCTTCACAATAGCCATTGGTCAAACTGGGCAAAATGAAATTGTGTTGACACCAGTGAATGGATTGTACCTGTATTGAAAGGTCCTGCTTTGCTATATTGTGTCATGTTGATTCCATCCAAGAACTACACACTATTTCAAAGAGCTAGGAAGCTCTCAAAAAAAAAAATCGACAGATTCATTAAGGCATATACTGCACTCTGTGTGTAGATAGATAGATAAATATAGATACATATACACACATTTATATATACAAATTTACAAATACAAGTCAACAGTGACTTGAAGTTTGTTGGCCAATAAACATCAAAATTTTGAATTCCCTGGGAACTTTTCCTTGTAAATCACCACTTAGATGTACTGAGTGATCCTTCCAACATTGTCCAGTTGCTTTTATGTATAACTATGCATAAAAGGAAACATTATCTCTCCAAATTTACCTTTCCTGATCAGTACAAGCCTCACCACCACTACCACTCACACTATAAAATGGTTTGTTGAATGAGCAGTGGTAGTGTAGGGTTATGAGGTCTCTCTAGTTCAGCCTCATCAAGGACTATTAAACCTCTCCTGTGTAGGTGCAACGAGAAAGTGCACTCTGGAAAGTGGTTGGCATTAGGCAGGGCATCCAGCCATTGATTACCAAGCAAAATGACACATACCAGTAGCAATAGTTCCTAATGGGAAGGGACTCAAGACCGTGATGACATGTCCAAACTATGCCAGCAGGGAGGCAGACATAAAAATGATGATGGTCTGAATTGCACACATGTTGAAAATGTTTTGTTGGAATTAAATTATTTGCAGCAATAAATATGCAGTTCTTTGTTCGATTTAATCAAGTTTGTATATATTTTTCATTTCATTTCAGATACATCTTTGAAGATGCAATGTTTTTAGGCTTGTATGGTTTGAGAAATTTTTGAGACTATCTTGTTCATTATAGAACAGAAGGTTATAAAAATCTCTTTAGTATATTGCACTCCTTTGATGACTCTTTTGTTCAACTTCCAATTCTTCCTTTTCTTTGGTTGTATGTTTTAAATGAAGTTTGCTTTACACCTTCTTCCTTTCCCCCATCCCAAATATATTGTTTCCACTGTAAATCATTTACAGGATATGAAAATACAACAAAACTGTCATATTTCCCACAACTTGTTTCCCTATTTCTTTTTGTCAGGCTATCTATGGCTTTCTTTGCTTCCAATATTATACATTTGTTCATAAACATCTTTTGATTTACCTTCTCTTCCATTCACTTTCTTTCTCTCAGTTCAACCACTGTGCTTGTATTACCTTTAATTTGAGATGTATACTTCTATCAACCATTATATTTACTTAATCTGTTTGTGTATTTAAATAACAAAATATTCAATTTTGTAGGCTTCAATGTCACCAAAAGTTTATAACTGTTTAAGCTAGCAAGTCTTTTTAAGAAAAATAAGGATGTGTTTTGAATAAACAGCAGTTAGTTTATTTCATGTTAAGTATGATGATAAACATATTCCTAGACATACACATTATTGTCTGAGAAGACGAGTAAGTGTATGAGAGAGAGATAAAGTGAAAGATTAATGAAAATCTGAAGAAAAAGAAAGAGTTTAATGTCACAAACACACACGTCTTAGGTTTCTGTATCTCCCACCAAACACTCCTCAACTGCCTGTCTTCTCTCAACTCCTACATTACAACACTTAGTGCTTCTCCATATCTTTTCTTGACTTATCTCTGTCCCGCATATGAACCAGTTTGTAAAATTTAGTAAAGATTTGTTGAAATATGATGTTATTTCAAAACCAACTGAAACTGAATGACCTGAGACTATAGTAGAAGATACTTGTCCCAGGTGCTGCACATATATACATACACATATTTATGTATGTGTATATATAAATATATATATATATATATATATATATATATATATATACATATATATATATATATATCTCATTTCACATTCACAGTTCATGCTGGCATGAGA
>JARUKP010000409.1:0-11729 GCA_029874955.1 Octopus insularis | reverse complement strand
AGTCCCTTCCAACAAAATCTCAGGCTTTCTGTCTATAATAGGACTATTATCATCATCATTATTATTATTATTATTATCATTTGCAGCAGCAGCAGCAGCAGCCACAACAGTTACAATGTTGTATAACTAAAGACTAGGTTCTAGGATGTGTTCATACCACATTTCTGGCAATATGCTAAATCACTAACCAGATCATCATTTAATTACAGTTAAACATATTATAGAGTAAAAACAGTTTTAAATTTATACTACAATAATAGAAGACATAGTAATGTGTAGTCTTTATTACTGAGAGAGAGACAAAGGGACAGGCCCATAACCTCTAATGGATTTCTAGTGAGACAGATGTGGTATGTACATCTTGAGTGTCAGTAGGTTGATGCCTGAAGGGTACATGTAAAAAGTTAGAGTAAAATAAGGAGAATTAAAGGTGTCAAGTGGGTTTGGTACATTTTAAGAGCAAAATGCATATCAACCAGGCTTAGCTGGAGGTTATGCGCAGTTTGCTTGTCGAAAAGTCAAAGCTTGCTTATCAAAAAGCCAAGAGTGCACAAGGAATTTATGCTGCAGTAGTTGTATGAATTGGTAAATATCTCTGCCAACCAGCCAGCGTTCTTTTGTGGGTGAATATTACTCAAAATATTTGGGCATGAAGCAACAGCACTATCTTAGATATCCATGTAGTCGTGGGTAACAGAGTTTTAGTTTTGCAGAACAGCAGTGACTAAAGAGGGTTAAACTATTTTCTGAGACTGAAGAGGAAGTCTTTTAAGAAACCTACATAATAAAAGATTGTATTATTAACCAGTGCTGACAAAGTTCTTGACAACAGAATTGGAAATCACTTTTTTATTTTTTAGAAATTGTTATAGTTGCTACAGCTATATGGCTCTTTACATCTTCACAGATAGTCTAAGCAGTGGGGAATATCTTAATTAAGTACTCATAGTCTTCTTCCTGCAGCTTCTTTCATGGCTGATCCTTCCTATGTTTGATGAGCAAGTTCTGCTGCGAAATCTGCAAGTAAGGAAGGTACTGCAGGGATGCAATGTATTGTCTTTCTTTGGCTTCAAGGGCTGGGATGTTTTCTTCCTCGAGCTGCTTCACTCTTTTGTTCTCTGAGGTTTACCATGCTTGTTCTGTCTTCAGCTAATTTTACCCAAATTTTCGTATCATTGTAGCACTTGGTGAGCCTGCTCTTACATGTGTCCTTGAATCTCACCTTTGGTCATCCTCTGGGTCAGCTACCCTAAGCCAATTCACCAAATAACAACTACTACATTTAGAGAATCATGAAAAGCTAACATGACCATGAGAGTTGCTAAAGGGGAGATAAGCAAAGGAGTGTTATTATTACACTATTATACTAGTGTCTTTTCACAATCTAAATAAACATATTAATCTTACTTGTCTCTCATCTTTCCAGTTTCCCACAGTACAATTAATTTTCTGGGTACAAACTCCTCCCCAAACTACTGTGTCTTACAGGAATATGAAACTCCTTCACTACTTTTTTGTAAATATTCATTTTGAAGAAAGCCCCAAATTTGTAGTATAAGAATAAGGAAGAGTGAACTGGAGTGTTCCAGAATATAACTTATACATATTTTATAATCTAGTTGAATAAAACTTAGTAGGTTTTGAACTAGGAATGAAAAAAATATATATATATTTCCTTCAGTTTCAACAAGGGGCATTCAGTTGTCCAATCAAATGGATAGCTGACTCAATATTCCATAGACATATGTAACTTTCATGTAATTCTTAAGCAGAATCAGAACATATGCAGCAAAAATGGTCTTTGAATTACATGTGAAGTTCATCTGATGACATGCACGCATTTTCTGTCAACACAATTTCACTCACAAGGCTAGAGTCAATCCAAGCCTATGTCAAATGATTATATGAAATAGATATAAGAATGTGAGGGAGATAAATATGGGCTATCTAATGCAATAAAAAAAAGTATATAGAAAAATGTGAATGATGGAATTAACATTATGCAGAATGTTGTATATTTTAGAGATCATACTTTTTTTTTCAACCTTTTAATTCTTATTTGAAGCAGTTGATGCCAATGTCGTAATTTTTGAAATTAAAAGGAGACTGCAAATACGTTTTTAAAAAGTCCAAAATACTTGTTCAAACAGCATTAGTTGATTATTTTCTAAGTCATAACACAACATGCACATTTGCAATACAGCATTTCTCCATTTCCAAACTTACATCTCTCCCTTTGAGGCCCAACTTTCATTCTACCTTTTGAGCTACACTTTCTATTTCGCAGACTCCAGAACTTATCACATGAAATCTTTCTATTTACCATGCTATAATATCCTTGCTAGTAGGGAAGGCAGACATTAAACGATGATGATGATGATGATGTGAGGTTGACTCTCTTGCATGGATTAGCCAAAGATGCAAAGCTATTTTCACAATTTGTACATATGTTGGTCACACTGGTTTCCTCTGTCCTACACATATTGAAGCAACCAAGATACACCTATACATGTAGCTCAATTCATGTACAATAATAATGCACTAACTAGCCCTGGTGAAAGAGGAACTACAATCCCAAACATTTAAGCAAGAACCATCCTGGCTATGTAGGACCATACTGTCCAATGTCCTTTTATCTTAAAACATCAGGTTATGATTTCAAACAGATTTGGTTTCTTTTTCTAACAAGTTAAACAAGCACATTGAAGTTCCCTTGTTGACTTGTTTGTTGCAACAACAAATTACTAGCATTTAAATTTTTAAAAACCTATATGAACAATGCCATCCGCTTTTTATCAAAACTTGATTTCCATCTTTTTGTTCAAGTATTGTCCAAATACTAAGAGGATATCATGATTTGTGCATCAGCTTATTTGATTTAGAAAACAGATCAAATTTTATTCACTATTTTTTCAGCTGCTTCTTGCAACAATTAAAAGACAATCTTGGTATACTTGATATCAAGAATGTTCACAACAGTAAAAGAGTGAAAATATATTGTCAAAAATATTCAGTTTTCAGATGTGTACATGTGCAATACCTCCCCCAGAGATGTCTAAATAAAATTTAACAGCAAACATTAAAAATGATGTTGAACTGATTTATGACAAATGAAGAAAGAACACAACCATGTTAATGAAATATCAATGATCTCTCCAGTCATCATGTATAAGAGGAATAACATTAAGAAAATTGTAGTAGTACTAAACTGACAGATTCAAGTCTTTCTCAATAAAACATCTCCACTAACACTCACTCAGTGCAAAGAATAAAAGGATTAAAATAGATAATACAACTTACTTTTCTTGCTTCTTCTTTTAACCGTTCTTTTTCTCGTGCTTCAGCTTTCTCTATGAGCTGCCAAATACAATAAAAACAGAATATATAAATACTGTGAACAATAACAATATAAGCTACAGGAACTGGTAAGTTATTTCTTAGCTTAAAGCATCATTCAACATCTGTGAGTGCATCTTCATAGTAGGTTTGTCTGTAAGTCAATATCCTTAAGGTGATCTGACAATTCAAGTAAGTGACATATAGACTGACTGAGGAAGTGCAGACAGACATAAGCAAATATTACAGTTATTTGATAAACATTTATCTTGACTGAGATAAAAACATTAGTTTATAAAAGGAGAAATTCCATTACATTAGATGCAAAATTTACAAATGAAATATGCAATACAATTATGAATACTTTATTTTCTAAGAAAAAGAATGTGAAACAATTATCAAGTATGGAATATGCCATTTCAAAACCTACAAGTCTTCAAGGGAGATTGAACAGTTTATATTGAGACACAAGTTATATGAACCAAAGTATCAAAAGTAATACAAGATTATCTGTACATCTAAAGAATATTTCACTAGTCAAAATAGTATTATCCATGTGTGTCTATTTAAAAGTTAAAATGATAAAGATATCTGTTATTGCCAGCAAATTGAGTGACAATATGTAGGCTTCTTGTCTGGCTCAATGGTTCCTAACCAGTCAGGTGTATTGTGTGGGTGCCCATGGCCGAGAGTTATGAATGACACACCTAGTTCACCTAGAACTAAGTAGATACTATGAAATATCTTCCCCACAAGAAGAAGTAAAAACCCTGTATTATTAAGTTTTCTATTAGATGGTAACACCAAGTCCAGCCTTGAACAATACAAAGATTTCTGTACATGGTACAGGTTTTATCAATCAATGGCAAAATAAGGATGACATGTTTGAAGCTTGCAAAATAATGTATATACTCACACTATTGTAAGTTAACTTGATATTCCCAGAGTCCAGATTGCCAGAACGTTTGTCTGTGTTTAAACACGAAGAAAAATCCTCATATGTTGTACTCGTTTCCACAATAATCCCTCGGTCCTGAAAGAAAAGAAAAGATTGCAATATATCTAAAATTGAATAGTCTGAAGAAACGGAAATAAAGTTTTGAGGGGTGGTTTTAAAGTGCTATGAGCAAGAAAGATAATTCTTAGGTTTTAAACAAAGAACTAGAAATTAAGAGATTTCAGAAAAAGAGATTAAAATCATAAAGAAACTAAATTTTAATTATAAAAGTTGTCATATCTAGTATTTGTGTGGTAATAGGAGTAACCATTAGTAAAAGCAAATTCCATAGTGGAGGCATGTGGTTTAGTGGTTAGGGGTGCTGGACCCATAGTCATATGGATTGTGGATTCAATTTCTGGACCAGGCGATGTGAAGTGTTCTTGAGCAAAACAGTTTATTTCATATTGCTCAGGTCCACTAAGCTGGCAAAAATGAGTAATACTGCAATGGATTAGCATCCTGTCCAAAGGGAAATATGCACACTACAATAACCAGGAAAGCCAATATGACTCCAAAAGAAGCTTTTATTTTCTTTTAAAGCAGATTCCATTGCTTTGTTAAAGCTTTCTTAATTTCTCCCACAGTATAAAATGCAGATAACCAGCATATTTAGAAAATAATACTATCTTATCCCAGGTTTTCCTGGGTCTATCTCTTTCACAGGTTCCCTCCACTGTTAGGGTATAACACTGTGTGAAAAAAGTGTCATACCCTAATAGTGGAGGGAACCTATGGAAGAAGTAGACCCAAGAAGACCTGGGATGAGGTGGTGAAGCATGACCTTCGAACGTTGGGCCTCACAGAGTAAATGACAAGCAACCAAGATCTTTGGAGATATGCTATGCTTGAGAAGATCCAGCAAACTAAGTGAGACCGTAGCCATGGTCTATGTCAGTGTCATATAACCGGCCCATTCAAGAGTACCTTTCAATCATTGAGCAATATACTGCGCTTGAGAAGACTTGTTGAGTCAAGTGAAATCATTGTCATGGCTGATGCCAGTAACGCCTGGGTGGCACATAAAAAGCACCATTTGAGCGTGGTCGATGCCAGTTCCAGCAGACTGGCTCCCATGCCAGTGGCAAGCAAAAAGCACCATACGAGTGTGGTTGATGCCAGTGCCACCTGACTAGTCCTGTGCTGGAACATCATCTATCTCTCATCTCTTCAATTGGGGGGGGCTTACTGCATTACACTTGTGAACACAAGCCTCAAAAGCATTTTTCATTGGAATTGTGTCGATTGTCTTCTTCATAAGCACAAAAAACAAAATCACTATCATATATATCAAGGAAAGAATCTTGTATCAGCACAAAACCACCACCCATGGACAGCACACAATCAAAACCTTTTAAACATGCTAGTTACACAGTGAAGATTTCACATCAACAACACAGCAAAAACTGCATCACCACAAAAACGGTCCTTTTTCAAACCCCAAAAATAATTCAGTTCTCAACCATAGCTAAAGCTCTACAACAGTTCATATAGAAATACTGCTCCCAAATCTAAGAAACTGCTCCTGCTATACATATGAAGAAATAGACCTGCATTTAAATCTATTCACATGGAGTCACACACATACCAAGAAGAGCTTACTGATATATTGCCTCCTCACCCTGCCTTTTCCACAACACAAAAATGGCCACTGCTCCTCAGAGTTGAATGGGCTTGTGCCATCTTCACAAAGACCTACCCAATTTGTCTCCTCCTGTCATCCACATTGTTTACCTTGGTAGGCTCTACGCTAAGCATTCTACTAAATCCTTATTTCTGTTGGATAACTTCCCACCGTAATACCTCTTGCTCAAGTTTTTACTACAGTAATTAGTTTGCAGCTGTTCTAGAAAACCACCAGCATCAACTTCATGTCTCGGAGGGCCTGCACAGGCCATAGGAAGAGTTCCTTCCTCCAAATCAGTCCATTAGTAGAAAAAAGAAAAATTGAAAAAAAACTACAAGTTGTACAGGATATTAACATCAGCATGATGATAATGATGATCTTAAGCATACCTTTAGAATTTCCTTTACAATCTTTTTCTCATCATGAAACCTAGATTTGAGATCCTCAACATAAAATTTAAATAAATCAAGTGGTGTTGAACCTGTAAGAATAAAAATAATTTAAGAAAAATATCACTAATTAATATATTATTAATTCTAAGTGAAAATGTGGAAAAAGAAATTGATATAGTTGTACATGAATGAGAAACAAGCAAATGTAATGGAAGCTCAATTAGTTTGGTGAGTTGTTAAAGTAGCATTGATATTATTTGTCAGAGATTGAAACTAGGAATAACGCATAAACAATGATTCTTAATAATGATTCGAGTAGAAGAATGTCTAAAAACCACCATCTGTAAATAACATTACTAATTCTCTTGTCACCAAAAACAAGTATATATAACACAACATATGGAGAGATAGCTGTCTAAAATCACTCACTGAATTTCCATTGTAAAACTCAGTTTCATTTTCCATCAGAATTATTGATGTACATATTTTCATACAAACTGAAATATTTTCTCTCATCAACTACATTAAAATTCTTGTTGAAATTTTCTATAGCAATTAAGCATCATGCCAATCACCAAAATTTATACAACAAAGCCATTGAAAATTAACCTTGATATATACTATTTCAAATCAAAATGTGAATGAGATGCTGTAATAAACTTTAAAATAGTTTGTTATTTTTAAATCTTTCACTATACAAAATTTTTATAGCAAAAAACCCTAAAAAAATAAAGTCAACCTTTTCATTGCTATATTTCAAGTTAGAATAAAAACCTTAACATTATTAAAACAAAAAGTAATCTAAAAAAAAATCCACACAAAAATTCAGGTAAACTGTGTACCACAAATGTTTACATAGTACAATTATGGTGTTTTATAGGTATTTTGGTAACATAACCAAATCAATTTGGGGATTAAAGAGTAAAGGATTAAAAGTTCTAGCAACTGAAAAAAATAAAAGCTACTAAAAATATCAAATGAAAGACATTTCGTGGTTTAAATGTAGTTTATGAGAAGAATAAGAAATCTATAAAAAAAAAACATGAAAACAAGTGAAAATAGCTCACCTGGCTGTCCAAGGATGTTTGAAAAGCGAAGGTCTTGACTGACAATAGGATACAAATCCATCCACAGTGACATTGAATTCAATTTTCCTTGATCATGCAGTTCATCCAACAGAACCTGAACATGGAAAATTACAACATTAACAAATATAAGTAATTTCTACATCTTCAAACAAATTCAACTGTCAGATACATTGACCCCCTACACTTCACCTTTTACTTTAATATAGGTTCCGTTAGACAAAGTTAAAAAACTCACAGTAAAATTTTGCATGTGATTGGATTGATCTTATGCCTAAATATAACAGGTTTGTCAGGCCAACTATGATAACATACAGCAGTATATTATCTGATTTGAATTGTATATTGGCTGTTTACACCCTGCTATTACTGTATTTCTTCCATTACTTCTTTGTAACATTGTCTCTTCTACTTTATCCTTCACAATCCAAACACCCCAATCCCTAGTCTTACTTCTTTTGTTCTCACTAATCAACTTCTCTTTTTACTCTCTCATAATCAACTTGCCTTGATGCAGGGCAAAAGGCAATCTCACAAGTGCTGGTGCCATGATAAAATGCACCCAACACACTCTGTAAAGCAGCTGACAATGAAGCAAAAGCAACACAGGGTTAAGAGGACCTTTTAGTTTTACTGCAACATGACAACCTCTCCATCATTAATTTCAAAATAAAATGTACAAGTGTAAAAAGGGCATCCTGCCATTGAAACCATTATTTCTTTGACCTGCCTAAGAGGGTAGTAACTGAATAAGAACTTAGACCTTCAATACCCATTCAATTCATACCAGCATGGAAAGCAGATGTAGAAGGAAGATGATGATGACAACAAGAAACATTTACATTTTGTAATTATTTTTTTAACGAAACCAGAAATGCAAAAGATTTATTTTACATGCCACAAATAATTCAGTAATTTTCACAACAGAAACATTATATAATTAGTACCTGTTCATTATAGGATGGAAACGTACAATTTTAAGAACATCTAATACAAAAATAACTATAAATAATGAATTAGATATGAATAAAGATTTGTATTTGTAAGATGAAAAATAAACATTTCTAATAATAATACTTTCTACTATGGGCAGAAGGCCTGAAATTTGGTGGAGGGGTCATTACATCAACCAGTGTTTGACTGGTACTTATTTTATCAACCCCAAGAGAATTAAAGGGAAAGTCAACCATGACAGAGTTTGAAGTCAGAATATAAAAACAGACAAAATGCTACTAAGCATTTTGTCCAGTGTACTGATATTTCTGCCAGCTTGCCACCATGTTTCTGATAATAATGATTTAACTGGCTCTTTTATTGATATAACATAACCAATACACATATACCAGGCTAAAATATATAAATTACCCTTCATTAAGTCAGATATTCACAATAGTTTGAAAAAGTAAAGAAATTCTGGAACCAAGTTTTACTTCAATACCTGCCATACCAATTTGAAGTCTAAATCTGAGAAGATTGATCTGATTTTATAACCTAATACTGGCCTTTCTAAGTATTAGTAAAATTTTTAAAAGCTGAAATTGAAATTTAGGCTCAAATTTATATTCATTGATTACTGATTTTTTTTTAAAATTCAAGATTGAGTTTCAATCCCAGTTTTAAAAACATTACATACCAAAGTTTTATTCATTTGAAATTACAAACTGCAATAAATAGGATCAAAATTCTCATCTGTAGGCTAAAGAATACTGACTCCTCACATTTTTTTCCCTTTATTCATATCATCAGGTCAATCACATTAAACTAGAAGCCAGGAACAATATCCACTACTTTCATACAAACTCTATAATTCCAGACTTCATTTAAAAAAAAAAAAAGATACAATTTATTATTCAAATGAAATTTGCAAATTATGCTGAATTTGGGTTTTATAATAATCTTAATTGTTAAATGTCCTGCATAGAAAAGAAAAAGAACAGAATAGAAATTACATCCAACCTAAATTAGCTTACCTGGAAGCTTTCCCTATTTTTTCTTTGCTGGCGCCTGACCCTCCGCCTTTCTCGTTCCTTTTCATCATCATATTCCTGTTCTAACATACGTATATGGTCCTCAAAGCAAATTAATGCATCCTCTTTGTCCATGTCTAAAGTGTTGTGTAGAGAAAAGAAAACATTTCATTGAAAACATTGACAATGCATACAAAGATCATTTAATAGAAATTGTTGGAAATTATACCAAATGCAGTCTGAAGCAATATGTTGACCACTTATTGGTAATCATGCAAGGTAGGTCACTGTTCAATGACGCAGCCAAGTATTGCAGTAATAGCTTTAGATTAATAACAGACTCTAGAAAATGCAGTTTTCAGTCAAAATTTCACTTGCACATGAAGAGATCATTAATAAAATTAAATAATAAATTAGTCGGTGCAACTGATTAATCTGCTCAGTACATCAGAAGGAAACCTTTGATAAGAGCTGGCAAGTCAAAAGATTGTGGCAAGCTTTACTGTCCTCTTCGGTATGATTTCTATGGCTAGATGCCCTTCCTAATGCCAACCACTTCACTGAGTGTACTGGGTGCTTTTTATGTGGCATCAGCAGCAGTGAGCTCATCAAATAACTTGCAAGACAAGACCCCCTCAACTGAAGTGGGCTGTAGTATTGAGGGAGATGACTTTGTACCAGATGATGAGAGGTTAGAAATATGTTTCTTGCAGTAAAGAAGAATTATGGCTACTTCAGAGAGAGAGAGAGAGAGAGAGAGAGAAGTCATGATGGAGCATACACTGAAGTTACAGGGAAGTGTATATAAGTGGAACCAAGAATTGGATAAAGTGAGTGAGAGGGTAAGTTCGTGAAATTGCAAAAGGAGGGTGAGAGAGGGTGAGGAAGGAAAAATGTAATGAGTGTGCACAAGTAGAGGGAAAGAGATTCAACAGGCACACAGTATGTGCAGGTAGGTTTGCAAAGATGTAAAGAGAGAGCAGGAGATAGAAGGGAGAGAAATACAATGAATGGAGAACGTGGGTGGAGAGAGGGAGACGTTTGCTAGGAGCACATTGAGGGCAGAGGGGAAAGTAGTGATGCTGATTTAATATCAACAATAATGCTAAAGAAAATACCCCAAGGAGAACATTCGAATTAAATATAAATACAAAAGCATCTCACAAACCATATTTATTCATATGCAATATGCACTCGTATATTATGCACACAATTCTAAGATATGAAACCCTAGAAAAAAAACATCTCTTGTTTGTAATAAAACTATTTCTTCCTTTAGTATTATAATGTAGAGAATAAGTGTTTAGTCATATTTATGACTGTAGTTTAAAATACATGGGGAAAAGATCACGCATCCTCAAAACAAACAGTAAATTTGAAAATGATCTTAGATCTTTACCAGAGATAAGTATATAAAAATACACTTGTTGTAAAGTGAACTAATGCTGAACCATATGAAAAGCTTATGCTTTTCTTCACAGCCTTTCATTATACTGCCATTATCAAATGCTTGTATTCTTTCGATAGAAATGTATAAGTGACAGTTCATTATAACAATTACACTATTTCAGGAACAGAACTATTTGAGAGAGAACATAGTGTGTGTGTGAATTATTATTATTTTAGAGACCTGCAAAACTAAGCCACGCAGAACCAAATCTAACTGCTTTAAATTATACATGTGTAACTCCTACAACATGTATTGAGTGCATTTTTCTTTCGTTAGTCCATTCACTTATGTGCGTGTGCATGCATGCAAATTTCTGTAATGCCAGCATTTATGTATTAATTTTATCTCAATCTTCACAGATAATTATAATGGTATTTTAAATATGAAATATTAATTTTGGTCTTCCTAACAGCAGTAATTCTATGAGGAGCATCTGCCAGTTGCACTAAATATATTACAGCTATCATCGAAACATAATATTATTATTGAAATTTTACCTCATTGTTAGCTTGTACAGTAGATATAATTAAACTTACTTCTGGTCACGTCATGTTATACATGGTAATGCACTTGACTGACAAAAATACAGATTACATTTAGTTCTTGTGTAATAATGCATGCCTCTAGTACTTAGGTTTAAAAATCTGGAAAAAATATTGCATATTATACAAGAGGTAAATAATATAATATTGTGAGTTGAAAGACTCTGATTAACAGATTATTCTAATAATTAGAAGACAATAAACTCCTACTGCTGCTTTTTAACCCTTTAACATTTAATCTGGTCGTATCTGGCCCAAATATTTTATGTTCAAACTGACCAGATCTGGCTGCTCACACCTACCCTACAATATCAGTCTAAACATAAACAATCA
>JARUKP010000408.1:0-11745 GCA_029874955.1 Octopus insularis | reverse complement strand
CACGCAACAAAATAGTAAATTGGGGATCCTCAATAATATTTTAAGGACTCCCGAAAAAACTTTACATCAGACGTATGTATTGCAAGAAACAGATAGTTTTCTTTCTCTAACATTTTTCATAGTTCAACCTACACAAATTAATGTGTGTGAAACAAAATAGGAATTTCTGAAGAAGTGTCTATAAAACTAGTTTTTAAACATCGAATGGCTATAGGGGTCCACCAAAATAAAATAGTAATCAAAGGGGTCCATAGATAAAAAATGGTTGAGAAACGCTGTTCTACATAGTCATTTAATCGGCTAGAATTAGCAGTTAAATATTTATCAGATCACATCTTACTGGTCTTTGAAATAACAATAATAATAACAAGAGCACCCAGAGAGCGCAAACCTCCGCCAATGCTTCTTTATTTTGGTACTACGGCCACAACACAGAGGAACACTACAAAGACAGACACAACACCACAGTGGGGACAAAAGACACAAAACGAATGAAAATGAGATGTTATATAAAAATGAAAAATGAAATGGCTGCTTGGGCCCCCACTCCCATGCAGTATCATTTGAACGTTTATATAAACTATTTACAATCGTTCTATTATCTTATTGTTTTTCCTTAATCTCGTTTTTCCCTCTTTTTTTTTAATGAAACAATTTTACTTACTTTTTTCCTTTTAATATCTCATGAAAGGTCCTAAATCTTTTAGCTCCACTACCGGTGGCAATTCATCGAACTCCACCATCACTCCTGGTGGGGCAATCCCTTCTCCACACATGCCTTTTAGTCTGTTGTAGGTGTCCTTGTCAACCACGATGGCCTTCATATTCTCAGAATACACATCCGTGGGCAACTTATAATACGTTTAAACCTTAATATTTTTTTTTCAGTTTCTTTGATCTTTGCGTACGTCACAAAATTGCATCTAAATTTTCATTTTCTTTGTTTTCTCTTTTCCTGCTCCGCTCCTGGTACCTTCTTCTTTTCTTCCACCATTCTGAACAGTTTCTCCTCTTGCGTTCCTAAATTCTCTTCCTCCACTGGAACAACCGGTGCCCTCACCAGTGTCTCCTCCTCATGCAACTCCGCCCGGAACACCTCAAGTTCCTTTTCGCTTATTTTATCCACCAGCATTTCGTCTTCCTTCCTTCTGGTCTCCTTCTTTTCCATCTCTTCTTTCTTTTTTAAAATGCTGCTCTGGCAGAGAGCTCAATCTCCCACTTCTCTTTCTTTTTTTTTAAACACCGTGAACCCCCTCCTCCCTTCGTTGCTTTCTCCTTTATCTGGTCCATGCTCTCCTGCCTCTCCGTCTGCTCTATCTGTTGTTCCCTCTGGGAGCACCTCGCTTTCATGTGACCCTTTTCCCCACACGTATAACATATAGGTGGCCTACCCTCCACCACCACTCTCAATCCGTCATCGGGCAGCACTATCTCTTCGGCAATTGTGTTTAGGTCTCCCACTGTTGCTTGAACGGTTAACTCTATTCCATATCCCCAGTAGTCAACTCTTTGCGTTTTGTGTCATACATTATGGCTGTCATCAACCATGCCTCTTTCAGCTCTGTGGGCACTTTGCCAACTCGCACCCTGGCAACACGTTTGCCACAGTACTTTAGCAAAAGTAACCATTCTTCCGATCTTATTGCCTCCGTGGAGTGCTTAACTGCTTCCTCTTTTGATGCAAAACGCACCTCCACAGTAGCGTACTTTCTCCCTCTTGTTATAAATGCGTTTAGTCTTTTTATATTCTTCAACAATTCTTCAATAGCCTCTATTCTCGCTATTTCTATTTCTCTAGTTGCTATCTTTATTGTCTTATATACCACCTTTCTTTTCATTACATTGGTTGTTAGTTCCACAGGCGGCGTTAATTTCAATGTATTTCCGTCTCTTTCCCGCAACTTCTCGCATTCCTTCATTTTTCAAGGTTCAACCTTTATTTCACGTACTTCCAGCGTTTCCGCGTCTGTCCCTTTTTCTGTTGCAGTTGAATAACTGTGGCCACCTCCATTTTTCTCACAATGGGAAAAAACAATTCAAAATAACACTAACAATAATTTGAACAGTAACAATCAAACAAACATTTAACACTATGACTCACGTCTAATACGACAAAAACAACACAAACCACCTGTGACACAAACGTCCGCCAATGCAACACCAACGTTTCTCAACGATTAGCCAAAAATGATTTTTAAAATGAGAATATCTGAAATACACTCGACTGCTCACGCAAGCGAGAATACTAAAAACGAACCAGGCCGCTCTCAAAAATGAAAAAATCCGGAAAAATAAGCCAGAATCTTTGTCTGGTACCGGATCAATCCCAAAATATATTCAGTCTGTGCCAGTCATGAGGCCAAGCATCTCTGAAAGTTTCATCCGAATCCATGCCGCGGTTCTTGAGATATCATGTCCTCAGACAAAGAAAGAAAGAAACAAACTCCACTGAAAACAATACCTCCGCCTTAACGAAGGTAAAGGTGATAATCATAAAAGGATGCATTGGGTAATTTAGATCCAGAAGTATTATGTCTGAAAAAAAAGTGGGTGAGAAAAAGGAAAGATGGTCACGCCAAGAACATTTTTGGTCATACGTCAGAATTAATAGCAAATATATTTACGAAATGTTGAAATATTAAGGAATGAGACAAAATAATGTTTTAGCTACATACCTGTTTCTGTTCATATTTGAGGGCTAATTTCAATCGTGCCAAAGTAAGTTTCTCTCCACTCGAACTCGGCTCATCCTCCTCATCTGAAGATGTCTCTTTATTTAATACAGCAATTACCTCTTCACTGCTCCGACATTGGTCCAATAGATCGCACGCGAATCGTTTGCATTGCATTGCTAAATCGAAATATAAATCCTTGAATTCATTTTCTTTTAATCCTTTTTTGGCAAGGTCCCATGATAGCTTAAAAGCGCTTAAAATGGGATCGAGACTTGTCAAAGATATCCACGCAGGACTAGCTAACGCTTTATAAGTGTGAATTCTCAGCAAAGAATGTCGGAGACTGTCTTCGTGAACCTGTTCCTGGCATTTCTTACAAGAACAAGACAGTTCGTGTGGTCTTTCAATGGTGGCACCGCGAAGAAGTAATAACTGAAGAATTTCAAATTGGTTACAATGAGCGGCTAAAATAACTGGAGAAATATCCGGAGAATAATCTGAACTCTCTTCGTTTCCGTGTTTCGTTTTAGACCAATCCGATCCCAGCATACCCCTGGTAACACTCGGATGATCAATTAACATTTCAACTATCTTATACACACCTTCACGGATGGCGTAGAGTACTGCATCTCCAATTTTGACACCCTCCTGTTTGAGTAAGAGTTCTACTATTTCTGTGTTTTCATTGTCCACAGCTATTTGTATGGCAGATCGACCTAACATGTTAGTACAATTAACATTTACTGGGTTCGGGCCTTGCAAACATCGTATCATTGTATGCTTGTCTCCCTTTTCTGCAGCTTCTAGGAAGAATCGTTCTTGCGGATCAATTCGATGTCCCTCCTTCAGTGGTTCAAGTGGAATTAGAACTCCACCTCGTCCTGTCGGACCGCACCGTGTGCTGCTTCTTTTGTTTAGGTAGGGCATTTTTCCTATTTTCAGATTTTCCTTTCTGCAAAACAAAAATAATGAAAATGAAAGAACAATTACATATGAATTAGCCGCTAAAATATTAATGATATTAGACATTATTAATGATATTAGATATTATAATTAAGGTCTACATTTACATAGAAATTATCAACAATTACTTCATAATTTGATTCACGCGATTGTTTCTCACTGTAGGTGACTTTGCTATGCTGGACAAGAATATAGTAAGTCTATTAGGTCAGTTGTTAGTGACTGAAGAATTATCTTGTGGAGATAAAAGAATACAGATAAAACAGCAGAAAGCAATTTATAGTGATTAATTTGAAAAGATGGAATAGCAAGCGCTCTGTAATGTAATTGATAGGACACTCACCCAACAAGCGATAGACATGTGGTTCAAGCCCTAGCACAGCTAGTGTGCACCGCCCGGGGCGGCCGTTCCGTTTGCCACCCCCCGACCCCACAAAAGACACATATTGCCTACGGTAGTGGTTCCCAAACTATGAGTCGCGCCCCACTGATGGGTCGCGAACGGAATCCTAGTGGGTTGCAAAAAGTTATAAAATTATGCATTAGCTTTAATTAACTGCTGTCTATCGAGATAGTTCAAGACTCATGTTTTCGATACCAGGCTGGTTGTTTTATCAAGCAGTAGGCTTTTTTTCACGAACTTAACAAATCAGAGGTGGTCATTTTCTCAAGTTATTTATTCGTACGTAATCGTAAAAAGGAAAAGTCTGTTTTTACCCAGTAGAGTTAAGTGGGTCGCCATAAACTGGTGTCATAAATAGTGGGTCGCTTCTCTAAAAAGTTTGGGAACCACTGATATAGAGTGATTGAAAAAGGTGCGACAAGCGGATGGAATGAGAGAAGCCAACTCAGAAGAGCAGAGGCTACTCTAGGAGCAGTTGAAAAGACAGTGTTGTGACAACACATCTGCAGGCCACAGGCTTGAGTGTGTTGGTGAGTAACTTCAAGCAAATCAGTTGGATGACTTTTCTTAGATGCAGTCGAAGATACCTGAATGTGTAGAAACAGCACTGTCACAGCTGTGTGAGCAATATTCCATTGTGAGTCTCTCCTGAACTTTGTAGAGTATTAGTAGTTGTTAGGACAACGCTTTTTCTTAAGAGAAAGATCATTATTTGTTACGGTATCTTTGCTACATTAATGGTGTTCGTTGGCAAAGAGAGATCCTCAGTGGAGATGTGGCCTTACCCTTGTAACGAAATTAAGAAGTATTGTTGCATGTTATTCATGCTTATAAGTTTTCATGATGTACATAATGATTGTGTTTTTCTGCTGTTGGAAGAAACAACTCTTGAATATTACCATTGGGGGACATTATCGATATCTCTTGTCATGGAGTCAATGCGGTTTTTTTTTTGAAGTGTCTAGGTTATGTGTGAATAATGTTTACATGTGGAAGAGAGGGAAGGGTAGTTTCATCTGTACAGGCGTAGTGGCGCTGACAGTAAGTAGATCGTTGATATAGAAAGAGAAAAATCACAGTATGTAAAACCAGCGTTGAGAGAGCGTAGGTCAGATAGAGCTCAGAGAGGCTATGATTGTGGTCCATAGCTGACAGAATACTTAAGAGATTCCCATTCTAAGTACAATTGAAGATTTGTTGTTGCCAAATCCAACATTTTTCACTAAATTTCCCGTGGTGATGGCCCACTGATGAGCGACAGAGGAGAGTAGGATTCCAGTAGGATTGGTTTTATAGAGACTGCTCTACTGAAAATTAAGTGGGAAGGAGATTTAATTTATTGGAGGAGATTGTTTAATGACTGTCTTCATCACCGAAGTAAGAGCTACAGGTCGATAGTCGGCGGGAATCAGAGATGTTGCTCTTCTTGGGAATGTGATATACTGTAGCGTGTTTTAAATATTGGGGTAGATCCCAGGGAAGAGAGAGGAAGAGAGAGAGGGTTTAAGGATTTGGAAAAGCTTGAGGATGCAGTACTTAAGGTTAATAAAAGGTATATTTTTTTGGAACAGTAACCTTGTTGATTCAAAACACCCAGTAGTACTTTCGAACTTGACATACATTAGTACGTCGGCGTGGAGAGGAATAGTTCTGGAGAGGATTCACTAAAAGTGTGCAGTACAAAGTTGGAGGCAAAACGGGCAGCAAATGTAGAGGCTTCCTCCAAGAGTACCTCTTGTAGACCTATCATGTTCGAGATATGGAGAAAAGGAAGATGCCACAAAGTTTGTGGATATACATTTTACAAAAGACCAAAAGGATTAACTGCAGGGTGGACGGTGGGAAAACGTGGGACATTTCGGAAGATGGTTTTACCGGAGTTGAGATGGTGAGTAACAGCCGTCCAATTTGAGGGAGTTAGGTGATTTTGTCTAAGCGTTGTAGGCCTTTTCTTTTTATATATAATTTCTGTAGTACAGCTGTAAGTGAACCACTTGTCAGAATTTTGTGCTATGAGGTTTGATTGTGTATGATGTGGTGAAATATGACTAGAAGGCGAGTTCCACTCCTCCACTTAACTGTCTCTGATGGATCGGAGATGAAGCACATGTGCTGCCAAAGATAGGACAGGACTGACAGAGTTCTGACCAGTCATCAAACGTAATGTGTCATCGGATCCAAAAAGTCGGGTGGTGATGTGTTTGAGAGTATGTGGGGGATAGTCGAGATAAGACTGTACTGTTATGGCAACCTTTCAATTTTATCTGTTATTAGTTTCGAGAAACAAACTAGCGACGTAATATTAAAAAACAAAAACAAAAAACAAAATAAAAAAAAAAAAACTTCTGGCAGCCTAAAAGCAACGTGCTTATTGTTTAGCTCTAGATCAGTTCTGAGCAGATAAATGTCCGAAAGTATTGCATTCCGTCTTTTTAGAGGTATCTACGACTTCGTCATCTTTATTTTTTAAAATTCATTTGAGAGATTATATACGATATGTAATTGCCGTTAAATCTTCCCGAAATTACGTACACTACAAATTTGAGGGAGATTTGTCTGTTATTTCTAACTTGTAAGAGCGTCGGACAAAATAACTGCAGTATTTCGTTACAATTCTTTACATGCTTCGTTCAAATCCTATCGAGATCAGCTTTGCCTTTCACTCTTCCATGGTCGAGAAAATATACCACCAGTCAAATACAAGAATAGGTTTAATATTGCAATGAAGTATCCCAGGTTTGATTGGAATAATCATATATGAAGACTAAGAGTACGTAAGTTGCTGCAAAAGGAAATCGTTTTCTATTTAATATGCAAATGGTTTGTAATGTCAATTCTGTATCATATACTGTACGACTAATTATTACCAGCAAGAAAGAAAATTCTATATTTTCTAGTTGTAGCACAAATTATATTCCATATTTCTCTGTCTCTTGTCAAACACCGCCTTTGTATTTGTTTTGCACAAACTTGTCCGAAAGAAAGGCCTCAGGAACTGACCTCTTCTATCATTATTGAAGAATTGATGGAAGTAGATGTATATTATACTATATGATATATCGGTTGGCATGCTGTTAATTGTGGGAAACAGATATCATTTTCTGTTTGAGCAATGCGAATGTCTAGGCAATAATACTTAACACCAACCATAGAAAATTTTTAAGTTCAGCGTGACACGCTGAAAACGATCGACTTACCAGCTGCAAACGAGTGGTCTTTGTTCGTAATGCAGACTCGGAAGATTATTCTGCTCTCATGTGATTTTTCATGGTCGTTCATCACCTTACTCCCCACCACTACAGACACATTTATTATCTGCAAAGCAGGGCTTTTAATCTTGTATTTGTGTTTGTTATTACAGTGATTTTGATAGTAAAATAACAAAGAAGTCCGTTTTAAGTAGATATTAACCACTCGTTTAAAGTCTGAAGAAATTTCAAAGTTGTTCTATTTATTTATATTTATTTGATTATTTTTTTTAAATTTCAGCTTATTGGAAATATTACCATTTTCTTTTATGACATTGGCATGATAGCATGTTAACAAAAATAGAGTAATGTGACATACATATTAATTCTAATTTTGGTTCATGCAAAGGATATACTTAGAAAGTAATTTTAAGTAATCCTGATGTGTAGATTTTGCAGCGATTGAGCAGATATGTTATGAAAGGCGTCCCAACTCTGGCCATCCCGTTCTTCTCAGAGGCATTGCATATCAAGGACTACGTTATCCAATCTGTTCCTCCTCTTCTGATAAATCTAATAAACTATATTTTAAAAAAATGTATTAGCAACAGAGGCAGTATTAATACCGAGAGGTAATATTTAACCCCACTTAAACGTGGATGTTCTGTTAGAACAAACTATACTGTGGTAGATATCAGGAGAGAGACCTTCATATTCGCTTTTTAGAGCAAAATGCACTCTTGTCTATATCGCTAGCGGGGAGATAAATCCTCGCTACTTCCAGCGGTGAGACCACCAATCACGTGATTTCGACCTTGTTTAGTTTCATCAATGATGAACGCACGATCGCTAGAGGCGACAGTGATTCATTAAGAAATACAGCCGAGTGTATTCTGAGCTAGATTTTACTGCTATTTATAACAGGACAGGCGACCACGTATCGCAGATGTAGGGTCGAACACTTTGCCTGCATTCAAACTTAAAACCATTTGCAACGAAGTATTCATAAACCCATATGGAAAAGGTTTAAGCCTTAGAACGTTAAACAGTAATTTAATATGAGTTGCATATCTATGAATTTACAGATTTGTAATCTGCTTCAGGACATATATGCCATAACATGTTCTTATAAATGAGTTCCTCATCGCTGATATAGTGGCTCTTTCATTGTCTAGTATTTTAATGGCGGATGTTTCCATGTAGCAGAGGAGATGGTGGCATACAACGATGGCAACCGATAAGCACGTTCACCATAGAGACTTTGTCGAGATAAGAAAACCTCGTCCGTGGTTGGAGCAGTGTCGGGAAGGGACCATGTTGAATTGGCCTTTCCACATTGGGTCATTTAAAAGCGCTGAAATCTCTTAATTCGGACAAGCCGAGTGAGTACCTTCCACTCCACTTCGGGCCGAGGCCCTAATTCGAGGTTCCTGGCTGAGTCGTAAAAGAAGGGCACACGATATCGATGGGTTATCCTAGAGTATCGAAAATCCCACACCAAGGGATAGCCACGGTCGGAGCTAACCCGCGTACCGACCTGGCTACCCCAGGACACTTGGAATTGCATTGAATGCCGTTGATCCACTTAAGACTCACCGACCCAACGACTGGAAGCTAGCTGGAAGTGCCCGGCGTCCCGAGTAACACCGCTCATCTTAAAACAACGGGTGTTTAGGTGCGGTTATGATCCGCTTGCTCAGCTGGCGAATCAACTGACTGCAGATGTATGTACCTAGTGGACGCGTGAACCTGTCCACGAAAGCCTATAATCCTAGTGGTAACAGTATAGATCAGCTCCTGACTCATCGAATGGGTGGAATGCTCGACCAGTAAACTGTGTGTTGTTCTGGATACATCGGTTGTATACCTCTTGCAGCCCCTTAGCGGGCAACTGGCTGGATCAAGGACTACTGCGACTCCTGGTAACGCCGGTGGCACCACCCACTTACATAGGTGGCATCGGGTATTTAGGTGCGGTTATGATTCGCGTAGATTGTTGGCGTGCCGATTATTGGATCGATGAGTGTACCTCCTAAACGCGTGGCCTGGTCCACGAAAGCTGAGTGTCGTAGGGGGAAGTGGTCTACGTTCACGGGATAGGCTTGAAGAGAGAACACCCTTGCAACACTCAGTGCGCCCGGAGTGCAGTCATCTTTTGGGTTCGGCGACAGGGAATACGTTCGTTGGCACGGTATTGCAAATCTGTCAGGGTGGTGGGCAGGTCAGGGGCCCACCGCCTACATCAGAGTCAGGTCACTGGTCAGGTTTCGGACGTCGTTTCCTGCATGCTTGGCTTAGCTCTCCGGACGCTTAGTACCGTCCACCTTAAAAACGGTATTGACTCAACTACTCAGATATAACAACGATGGGTTCGGAAGTGTGTGACAACCGATTAGGACATGTGCCTCGTCGTCGCTCTTGCGCGTTGCTGTTGACGAATTGCGGTGGGGCCGTCCACGTAAAGCCAAAGGAAAGATGCGGTATCGCATTCGTGAATACTTATATCTATATTGGTACCTTATATCCACGTCCAAATTGTTCCCCCAAAAATAAGAGAAAAAAAAAACAAATCAAAAAAACAGTGGCCAAGTTTTTGGAAAGGTAAAAAGTAGTTGTGTTGAAAAAATTTGGTGCTGAATGTTGTTATTAATTTTGTTTCTATCTCTTCACGTTCTGACGCATTTTATGTTCAGGCTGGCTCTTTACGTTCTATGTTCAAATCTCTCCGAGGTTGTCATTGTCCTTTATCCCTCGAGAATAATAAAAATAAAGAGCCAATTTGTTACTGTACTCAACAGTATCAAGTAAACGCTCCCTGAGAATCTGCTGCCCTTAATTGGAAAGTTGCACACACACACACACACACACACACACACACACACACACACACACACACACACACACACACACGCACACACGTACACACGGTACATTGGGCATTTATGAACAAAATAAATACAAGAAAATGCAGAGTCACCTAACAAAAAGTTTACAAAACGTACACCGGAAAACGGCCCACATGTTTAACTCGACACATCAAAAAAAAAAAAAAATAGGCTTTAACATAACCGCTTTCAGCCCGATAAGATCACGGAAGCGATTATATGCTGGGAACATGTGAAGCATAATTACGCCGTACTACACATTCACGCACTGCCCCCGGCGGCAGTCTTCACCCATCGGATTTTTGACGCCGTAAGTCGTCAGCTTGTCCCTCAACTGACGTCACCACAGGCGTAGAAGTCCAGGTGTTTCAAATCGTAGTTGTAGAGAACGCTGTAACCTTGAGCTGCTCGGCAATGGTGCTCATCGGTTTCTTGAGGTTGCTGTTGTTGATGTTCTGGACATACGGGACGAACTCCTCTATACTGACAACTGACAACCGAAAATGTGTCTCAACCATGGACGACACATCACCTCCAGAATTTGCCTTGAACACCAATGACCTTCCACGATTCAAGTATTTAGTGAGCTCAGATAGGTCACATTTTAGTCATAATTTGTCTTCGTTAAACGTTTTAGTAAGTCTATTTAGAATGTTTTTGTTAAAGAAAGTGGAACTGGGTTTAGACTGTCATGAAAGAGGTTAGTTTTACCCTACCGATACATCACGCGTACGCAGCACCCCGAGTCGTCGAGGCTTCGGTGCACAGCGGGGGGGGGGGGGCGCTCGTGCATTATCCGTCGCAGCCGCCGACTCTTCCGTAGACTTTAGGCGGATTCCAGCGACGACAACTCGACTACGGTTACCCAGTAGGGTATGAAAGGGAAGTGCGAAATCGAGCAACGACTTGCGTGCTTGCTCGATAGAGCGGTGGTGCTAGGCTGCCTCTGAACGATAATAGTTGAACGCCTCTTAGCCGGATCTGTAGCCGGACCCGAGTTGTTTTCCAAAAGCGTCTCAATCTCAAGACATATGTGAGAATGTGTATGAATATCGAGTGAGCGTCTAGAATTGTATCAAGTCGTAGGCCTTGTATCAAGTCGTTAAGATTAGAAGTTAATGTAGCTTCTAAGTAAATTATATATATATATATATATATATATATATATATATACACATACACGCACCCACACACCCACATATATATGTATATACAGTGTGTGTGTGTGTGTGCGCGCGCACACGCGTGTACGTGAAGGTGCGTCACTTAATGGCTAAGGTATTCAGCTCACGATCGCAAGGTTGTGAGTTCCATTCCCGGCGACGCGATGTGTTCTTGAGCAAGACACTTTATTTCACCACTCAGCTGGCAAAAATGAGTAGTACCTGTATTTCAAATGGCCAGCCTTGTCACATTATGTCAGCTGATGCCCCCTAAGAACTGCGTTAATTCCAGATCCCGGAATATATGCAAATAGCACATAAAAATACATATATGTAAGTACTTGTATGTTGTGTGTGTGTGTATATATATATATATATATATATATATATATATATATATGTATGTATTTATGTGCTATCTGCATATATTCCACTGATGAAGACAAAGCATTTCTTAAGCAGAGCCAG
>JARUKP010000407.1:0-11753 GCA_029874955.1 Octopus insularis | reverse complement strand
TAATAATAATAATAATAATAATAATAATAATAATAATAATAATAATAATAATAATAGCAATAATATATGCTCTGATTCAGTACGAGGCAGTAGCTCTCATGGCTTTTGATCTTAACTGAATGGAAGTGTTATCATGTATATTGTTTTGTCTTGGTATAAAAGATGGGCTATAGCAAATATTATGCTCGATATCACAGATTTGTTTGTCAGGTGTTTGACCTTAACCAGTTAACCCTTAGTGGCTGACGATATGTGAATCTCTGATCACGAGCAGAAATAGTGGGGGAGCATCGTAACTATGTGCTGTTAATCTTGATATGAGATCACCATGTCGCGCCCTTATGGTTGTGATGCATGTGCCTGGTGTACCCTTATCAGACAGTTAGTCACGATGGGTATACTGGGCTTCGTATATTTTTCACCAGTATCACTTCGATGGTATGCACTGCTCTCTCCCTCAATGATAATAATAATAATGAGATGATGTCGCGATAAAATACCTTTTGGTGGCTAACCTTAAAACACACACCTCATTGTTGACTGAAAATATGTAATACAAATGTATCAAATAATTGTGTGAATGAGGGTGAAACCAAAGGTGAAAGCCTTTTGCCTGGCAGGGGCCCTGTGGTTGAGCAGCGCAGGCCCAGTCGTCATCCAAAGACTGCTTGTACACAAAGCCACAAGCAGAGAAGATGGTGGCGTAAGGAGGCAAACCGAACGGTAATAAGCGCTGGGCATTCCGACAACGAATGAAACCAAAATGGAATGAGAAAGGACTCTTCGAAACAAATGAGCAACGTTTAGCCAACCAGGCAAGAGCAATTACAGGAAAAGGGTGGTTAACAGACATAGAAATAGAAGAGATGAAAAGGAAAGTAGAAAGTAGAAATAATACTTCACAAACAGATACATTGCCCAGTGAAAACAGAGAAATGAATTGCGGCAGTGAAGATATCGAGCAAAGTGTAAATGTAAATACATTCTCAGCAAATGAAGCAGAAGTAATGGGAAGAGCCACGTCACAAGAATACGATGACGACCAACGAGACAGAGTGAGGACGTTGTGCCAATATATTAGAGAAGACCAGGATCAAGTGCCCTCGAATCTGAGGTAGACTGAACGACGCAAGCTCAAAGTTGAAACCAAAAAGAAGATTCGGTTCTAGGGGTATTCCAGACGAGAAACATAACTGAAACTAACAAGATTATTTGGGTTGCAGATATGGTTGCCTCAGATAGAGTTGGGTAGAAACCAAAAGAGCAAACAGACCGTAAAGAACCGCACTGGCAAAGACGAATTTGGGAGAAACAAAGTTAAAAAGGTATTTAGGACAAGTTGATAAATTGAGAAGAGGGAATTGCAGAACGAAATCATAAGAATACTGTTGGAAGGAAATCTAGAATAAGGGTTATGATGTGATATTGGAAGAATTGAATCAAAGAGAAGTAGCAATCAAATCAAATAGAACAAAACAATTCAGGCAAAACAGATTATTTGAAGCAAATCAGAAGAAACTGTTTTAGGAACTAGATGGGCAAATACATGTAACAATGATACCAAATGCAGAAGAAAACAAGTCATTCTGGAGAGAAATCTGAGACCAGCCTATAGAGTATAATGATGAAGCGGAGTGGCTACATGATATCCAAAGGTCAAGAAATATAGAAGTCCAAGAAGACATAAAGATAATCGCAGAAATGATAAAAATACAATTGAGATACTTCAGAAATTGGAAGAGCCAAGGTTACTGAATGAAAAAGCTGAAAGGGGTCTAGATGAGTGCTTGCAGTACCTACTGGATTACAACGTGAAACGCATTGTTTTGTGCCAACGATCCTGAAAAGGGAAATGTTGCATCTAACTTTAGACCAATAGCATGACCTCCGCTTATATGGAAACTAATGTCAGGCGCTTTGACCGGTGAACTGTACAGTTACTAAGAAAAAATGGGCTGCTACCCATTGAACAGAAAGGGTGCCCAAAAAAGGAGGTGGGAAACGATCAGCTCTTAATTGATAGTGTAATTATCAAGAACTGCAGGACAAGCTATTCAGAAAAACTAAGGAAAAACTGGAAAGCCTAGTCCAGTCTGTGCGGATTTTCTCCAATGATATTAAGATGGATTTTGGACTCTCAAAATTTGCTGAGATGGTGATGAGACAAGGAAAGCTTGCCAGGACAGAAGGCATATAGTTGCCAAATGGTACAATGATCAAGGCAATTCAACTTCAATCCAGCTATAAATACCTGGAAATACTCGAGGCAGATAGATTCAAACACCACGACATAAAAGAAAAGACAAAAAGAGAGAAGCATGATCTCGGCAATAAACTCGGGTGCAGTAGTTCTGTATGGCACTGGAATTCTGAAGTGGACAGAGGAGGAGCTTAAGGAGATGGAAGGAAGTCAAGAAAGCTCCTGAAGATGCAGGGAGACCGTCGAAAATGTGCAGACACTCATCACCTATACATGAAGAAAGAAAATGGAGGAAGGGGACTGATATTTGTGGAAGACTGCTTGCGTATCGAACATGAAGGTTAATGAGTTACTTAACCCAAAATAAGGAAAACTTGCAAGTGACAGGAACGAGGGAGTATTGAGAACAGAAAAATGAGAAAACAGAAGAAGTGCAAAAAGAACATGCAGAAGAATTACGCAAGAAAGGACTACGCAATCAATTCCATGCAGCCACAATAGAAGTTGCTAGAAAAATAGGTGGGATTGATTGATGAAAGGAGCCGAAAAAAAGATACCCCCGAGGACTATACTGGCAGCGCAAGACCAAGCTTTGGCCACAAACTGGTGAGTTAACCTTAGGCATGAGCAAGTGTCACCGATGAGCCGCTTCTGCAATTGAGTAGATGAAACCATTGTCCATATCACGAACGAAAATCACGACCAGGTAGCGAAAGTGTGACATTGGAAACTGCGAAAAGTGGGGACTAGAGAGAGAGGCAAGACGTAGTATGAGCACAAACCGCAGAAAGTGGCAGAGCCACAGACTAGCAAAATCGTCTGGGATTTCTCAATCCAAACAGATGAGGTGCTAGAGCATAACAGACCGGAATTAGTAAACACACGCATGAATGGTTACGAAGCTCAGGGCTAAAAGCAGAGAGGGAAGGTTTCATATTAGCTGCTCAAGACCAAAGCTTATTTCCCGGAACTACCAAACCAATGTGATAAAAAATGGAGCTGACCCAAAATGCCGATTCTGTAACGATGAGATTGAAGCTATAGACCACCTAATATAGCACCTATAGAATATAAAGCAAGACATGACAGAGTCGGCCAGTATTTACTCTGGACAATATGTCGGCATTATAAAATCAAAGCCGCTGACAAATAGTATAAACACCATCCTGAAGTTGTGACTGAGAGAGATGTGTCGATTCTCTGGGACTTTCCCGTAATACCGACAAAACTATAAAAGCTAATAAACCGTATATTATTATAGAAGATCAGACAAAAAAGGTGTGTTTATTAATTGACATGGGTATTTCTTGCGATCACAATAAAGCGGCGAAAGAATTTGACAAGATCAGTAAATATAAAGACTTGCTTATAGAAACTGAAAAAATGTGGCATCTCAAGGTGACTACCGTACCAGTGATTGTAGGATCTCTAGGAATGATAAAAAAATGATACTGAAACCTATTTGAAAATGATACCAGGCTTACCATCCCTACAGGAAGTGCAAACAATCGTGTTAACTGGAGCCACTCATGCACTGAGAAGAGCGTTATCACTGTGAAAACAACATCCATTCATGAATTTTTTTTTTTTTAAATACATATTCTACCTGTGAATTTGCGTGTGTAATCTGGGAATGCATACAATGAGCTTCCCTGCCCAAGGTGTACGGAAAACTCTCTGCGCGAAATGGAAGAACATTTGAAGAAAGAAGAAGAAGAAGAAGAAGAAGAAGAAGAAGAAGAAGAAGAAGAAGAAGAAGAAGAAGAAGAAGAAGAAGAAGAAGACCACCACCACCACCACTTGGCATTTTATCATGTTGAAACATGAAAAACCGCTTCCCGACAGCAGCGAAAATTATCTTTCGCTACTGATTACAAGCTAGAAGAAATGACAAAAAGGCGGAAAGATAATTATGTAATTTCCTAATGAAAGTATATTGTCCTTTACCACGTATTATTAGTTTATTATAAACCCCTCATACTACTTGTTATTGCATACAGCGTGTGAACAAATAACAGCGGATCATAACATATTAATACCAGACCGATTCAGTTTTCTCACACATATTTTATTTCTATTGAAGAACAATAATAGAAGTAATTGTCTCGGCATGCATCAGAGAAATAAAGGCACATGTACATAGATATATAAACGATAGTCTATCTTTGATTGTGATAATTGATTTCATCTATCGCTGAGAAATTTCCATCAGTTGCTAGGATATTTCAGAGTTATATTGCTTTCCAAGATACAACGAAGTGAAATGTTTATGTTTCTCTGTGGACGAAGGGCTTTTAAGTTAATTTGTATCCGTCTGGCTATGGTGCAGCCAACAAAATAACTCTATTTAGGATAATGAACACACACATGGGCACGCACGTACAGACACATATATACATTCACACATATATTCACACACACACACATAAGTCGGTTGGAAGGTACATAGACTGGTAGCACAGTTAGAGAATACTAACAAAGAAAAGTGGGGAAAATGTTGTATCAGCTTTGTCTTCTGTAATCGTGCTAAGCTTTATGTATCATAAAATTACAATTAGCACCGATAGCAATAATGTACAGGTTTGTGAAAGCAGACATATATCACTATATTCTAGAATGACGAATAAATATTTAGATCTTAAAAGAAGAAATCGAAAGAAAAAAACAGAAATAAGGAATGTCCTTTGGATATTATCTGAGAAAATGTATTTTCTTGTGCACTGCGACTTCAGAGTAGCCAAAACTATGTATCATACGTTCCCTATAATTGTTTATTGGTTCATATTTAGACATCAATTAATAATTATTTGTGATGAGAATGTTTCAATTAATGTATCTCTTCGTGAAATATAGAATGTATCCTGTGCATCGAAGAGATTGTCCTTTTATTGCACTTGTTCATTAATTAATTCAACGCTAATAAAATATTCTATGATATTAATATGTTTAATTATTATAATTGACATACTCTGTTAATGAGATATCAGATTGATAGAATATATAATATTGATCGAATGGCGGTACTTCGTCAATGCAATATTTAGCTGAATTGCCTTTAGTCTTGAAAATAAAAATGCACACAACTAAAGATATAGATGGTAAAACTACAAAACCCGAAAAGACTATTAAAGGCCTGTGTTCGCAAATAGTTATGCAAATATTCCTACCAGTGAAGTAAGTTATGCGCTGCGAAGAAGTCAAATGTTTTGTGACTGGCAGAAAAAATTAAACAGCTTGCAATTTTTCATGGCATTATCCCACCGAGGTCAACTTTGCATTTCATTCTTTCGGGGTCGATGAAATAAGTACCAGTGGAGACTGGTGCTCCATCCTTCCAAATTTTACTCCGGAACTGCTGACCTTGTGCCAGAATTGAAACAAGTGTTTCATGACGCTTCTTTGTGCTCCGTGTTCAAATGATCTTTCAAGCCTGACTGCCTCGTATCCTTCCGCATTTTGTGAAATACGTACCAACCACGCATTCTTTTTGCCCGCAAAATTTAATTTTCTCTTCGTGTTCCAATGTTAGAAATTAATATTGAAGTATTTAAGAGTATCCGAGTGGTTTATATCCTTATAAACCCCCAATATTATAAATAAGAATATAGTTTCAAGCCTTTGTATTGTGATAACAAATTAACTACACCTAAAGATATATCTGTCCTAAAAATATACCCATGGCTTTATGAAATGAATATTGGTTTCAAATTTTGGCACAAGGCTAGCAAGCTTGGGGTAGGTAATCAATTACATCAGCCTCAGTGCTCAAAGGATACTTATTTTATCGATCCCGAAAGGAGGAAAGGCAAAGATGACCTCGGTTGAATTTGAGCTCAGACCGTAAACACGGAAGAAATGCCGCTGGCATCTTGTCCGGCGTGCTAACGATTTAAACAGCTCGCCACCTTATATGCAATTTATATTAATGTACATTACCGGAAATTTAAAATTCAGAAAGCATCATACTTCATATTTCTGCGTTTATTACACACCTATATTCATACCACTTAACTTTTAAAATTCTAATGATTAGTAAAGCAAGATCTATACATGTCCTGAGACTAAAAAATACAAATACTCATTAACTAATGTAGCTCAGGATACACTATCCACACAGAAAATATGTGGTAGTAAAGGGCATTTTTATAAGTAAATCTATAAATAGGTAAAAGATAGAAGGATAATTATCTTAGTAATAGATAGATTTACTTGCGAAAGTCCATTTTCACTGGTCAGCGACAAGTCCCCACAAACAAGCAAATGATGAACAATAAAAATTACACTATATTAATAATTACACTATATTCTTTGTTGAAATCTTAAAAGAGGAAGGATACATAAGATCTTATAAGCAGGAGGATGCATAAAAGCACATAAAAAATGTCATCGCCAGAATAAATAAGCTGGTCCCCGACATCAATGGTAACATGTATCTAAGTCGGAATTTACTAGTGATTTTTGACAAATATAGCAGAAAAGGCATAAATAGGCACGAGATTTATACATTTCTACAATACAAACATATCCTGCTTGTCACGAAAATGAATCTTTATAGACTTTTTTAAATTTTATAAAATTTTAAGGAAAAACAACCTTATCTGAAAGTAACTTCGGGTATTAAGAAACTAGGAAACTTTAAAAGATGTCACAGATTGAAATATCACTCTTGAATGGAAAAACAGCATGGTGATGTATTGAGGATGCAAACCAGAATGATTGGCCAAACACGTGCAAAAATATAAACAACAAAAAAAAATCAAACGTTATAGCACCAGCGAAATCCGAACCAAAATAAACGCCAGTAAAAATATAAGCAAGAATATAACAAAAATGTAACGGAAAAAAAAAACGAAGAATGAGTAATTCTAAACCTAAAAATGACGAGCATAACATAATATTATCGAAGAATTAAATAAAGTAATTCAATTTATAGATAGCCTTCTAATGAGGGTATGAAAGAACCACCCTACCTATATACAAATAAGATAGCATAGCAACAAGAGAAAACACAAACGATGCCTTTTCAGAGATAATATGAGGGGATGCAATCATCAGTATCTCCGGGACAAATAAAATAACATATGTTTAAAACTCAATAATTATCGAAAGACTGCATAATACCTCGGATATAGTCCTATAGATATCACAAATCTCAAGCAATCAGCATAGAAAGCAGACATACGGTGAAATAGAAAATAAAGAAAATATCTATAATCCTTAATGAAATTAATAACAATGAATGAGACAACCGAAAAATAAGAAACAGAATAATTTGCTACGGAAGAATGAAAAACAATATAAGAAAATGTCTGAAAGAAATACGTGATAAATTGTAAATCACTCGTTAAGAAAAGTGATAAAATAAAATCAAAAGCAATTTCCTCAAGTAGATAGATGTAATATATCAATCAATATAGCTCAACAATAAAATGAAGACTTTTGGCGACAAGTATCGAAAGCAAAGTAATCATCACGGACGAGATTATTCCATTCATCCATCCGTCTTTCTGTCCATCATTCTTCAGTAGGTTGTGTGGGTAGGGTCCCCTTGTACTTCGTCCATACAGCCTTATGAAAAGCAATCGTCATTACAGTTCTAGGCTGAATTCCCTAGTGTAACCATAGAGACTATGGATATTATGTAACCTTCTAGTTCTTGGTCTACCTTTAGGTCTCCTGCTGGTTGACTCGACTTGAAAATTCTGTCTTGCTATCTTTGCCAATGAGATTATAATCAGATGTCCGTAGTCTCGGAGCTGTGACGTCTCAATGCAGAGATGTAGCGGCTCCACCCAGAGAGACTCACTGATCATTGAATTACGGGCCCTGTCGATTAACGTTAATCCAAGGAACCTCATTTAAACCGCTTGTATTCGTGATATTAGCCTTTGGTAATTACCCAACATTCATGACCATAGGTGAGGGTAGGCACGAAATTCGCATTGAAGATAGCAAGTTTGGCTTTTTTTAGCAACCTCTCTTCTAATGATCGAATGCTGGAGCTGCCAGCACCTATAATTCAAGCATTCAGTTCAGTCTCCTGTTTCCCTTTCATTCGTGAATACATTCCTGAGATACTTAAACTTCTTCACTTCTCCACTTGCCTCAGTGATGTCCCACTGACATGCATAGTGCACTGGGAACACTTCTTGAGAATCTCTCTACAATAATAATTTTCATACATGAATTGAAGCACCCAGTAGCGAGACTATTCATATTGAAGATCATCTTCTCATGAGTCACGTAGCACCATGTCGTCTGCAAATGTCATCTGATCGATCCTATATCAACCAAGTGTGTTACCACTTCCCCAACAACTGTACATGTCGACTCAGTGCATAAAAATTATCAAAGAAAGAGGTAAAAATACGTACCCCAGCTGAAGCCCAGCACCCACGTTGAAAGGTTTCGAATTAGCTCTATTTACGCGAACACAAACATCTTAGCTCTCAGCAACCAGAAGTTGCCTATAAATCTCAATCCCCTGCAAAACCCTCCAAAGTATGTCCTGCAGTGCGTGGTCCGATATCTATTTTGTATCTTCAAACGAGGTGTATATCTCTTGACTACACATCCACGATTTCTTGACAATTTTTTCTTCGGCTGTAAAATGTGGTGCCAGGTTGTAAAAGAACCCTCATGTTTAACCAAAAATTTAAAGATGCCGTGAAAGCAAAAAAAAAAGTGGCGCTTAGGAAACCTGGTTTCGAAACAAGTCTCACTTTTTGCGCATACGGTACACTGAAGAGCAAAAGTTACAGCACAAGAAGTAAAAGCATCCACAGCTAATTCAGTGGCAAATTATGGAGTTCAGCTGTACACGGACTTTGGACAGGCCAATAAAGCATTCTGGCAGACCATGCGCCGACTTTGTAACAACAATTCCTCTTCCGTATGTCGATTCGGGTTCTCTGTGCAAGTAAGAACATGAGAGGTGGAAAAAATACTTTACTGATTTATATTAAATCAGAATAAAATCTTCTATTGGACACCAGATGTATGGATGACTCGTGTTGCCAAGTGGCTTAGACATCTAGAATGACACCAGAGAAATGGCAGTATGAAATGATAATCACAATTTTCAGAAGGGACACAAGAAAGATTTGTTTCCTTGTTGAGTCTCCTCGGTGAAGTATAAGCTAAGTGTCTGGAAAAGAGATGTAGGGTAACTGTCGAATCCACATTTCACCGGTGAACAGTTTACTTTCCGTCCAGAATGCTGCCCAACTGATCAGATATTAGTGGATCTAATACAAAGACCGTCTACTTCATACTCCCTACCTTATACTGACACTGACTGACAATATTTATCACATAGCACTCGTCACGTGGAAGGGGTGTACCAATATTATTATTATCTCCATAACAGTTACACAAGTTTGAATACGAATAAAATGCTATGGGAGGATGGTGAATCATCTCACATATTTGGATGACCTCAAGTTTTATACTGCAGATGATGAATAACTGAAAAGGTAGCTACAACTATCAAGGACATACACTCTTTGAATTTCTATGAGATTTGAGATAGAAATATATGCTAAGGTAACCTTGCAGAGAGAGACATTATCTACGTAATTCAAATGTGTTGAATAAAGACATAGAGATAAGACCCCAAAGACAAGCAACTATGCAGAGAAAAAGTCATAAAGGAAAAACAATGTGAAAGGTAAGCAAAACATTGTGTATTGTATAAGAAATTAAACGTCAGAACTAAGGTAATATGTATCAATCCTCTAGATGCTCCATAAAAGGTTATATTTATATCTACACTTTAAGCAAATTAGCAAAACCAGATGAAGTAACAAGAAAAATAACGGACGATTTATTTACAAAATCACATTTTATTTCTTTTTCTATTGCAACACAGAAAACTTTTTTCGCTAGGAACCACCTAAAAGAATGTATGAAGCAGAATGCAATAAGTGCAGAATATGTGGATGTTTGAAAGAAACGTCCAGATTTATTTCATTTATATTTGTCTAGTCTTAGCAAATATAAATGTTTATATTTGCCTAGTCGTTTATATTTGCCTAGTCGTTTATATTTGCCTAGTCGTTTATATTTGCCTAGTCGTTTATATTTGCCTAATCTTAGTAGAAATCCATACGACAATAAGTGTTCTCGGAATGATTAAAAACACATGACTCAACACTACAAGTTACATCACACAAAATTACGTAAACTACATTAGAATAAGATAGGAAACATTAAAAGGCATTACTGTATAGACCCTAGCAAAAGTATGCAACAAAAACAAGAAGAACGAAAAAAAAAACAATAATATTAATAATTATTTATTTTATTAACCACTAACGCTTTCTACTTACAGCACAATAAAATAAGAAAACCAATGAGACAAACAACGCGCGTCTGATGACGTTCAGACAGAAATGAGTAAGAGCTGTGATTAAGGTGAGAAAGCTATACGATTATCGAATTAATATTTTCACGATAAATAGAATAGGTATAAGGAACGAATATTTGCATATTTATTCTTAATACGTTTAGGCAAGTCCGCAGGCAAAATATGCTACTCGTTGTAGTGTACATCATAGAATAACTGGTCTCTCTTTTTTAATATTGACAATGAGTCCAACACACTTTGCTCATTGACCCATGGGATTAAAAAGCACTGCTGTTAAAACCAAGCTATGTACATCCAAGTATACCACTTTGACGTGTTATTTAATAATTTTTTTACTTGTTTCAGTCATTATACTGCGGCCGTGCTGGAGCCCCGCCTTTAATCGAACAAATCGAGATAAGGACTTATTCTTAGTAAGTCTAGTACTTATTCTACCGGTCTCTTTTCCCGAACCGCTAAGTGACGGGGGCGTAAACACAACAACACCGGTTGTCAAGCGAGGGTGGAGGACAAACAGACACAAATGACAAACACACACATGCATATATACATATATATATACGACGGGGTTTCTTCAGTTTCCGTCTACCAAACCTACTCAAGGCTTCGGTCGGTCCGAGGCTATAGCAGAAGACACTTGATCAAAGTGCTACCCAGTGAGACTGAACCCGGAACCTTGTGGTTGGGAAGCAAGCTTCTTTATTTCATAAATAATTTGCCATCAAGGCATTACAAAGAGGGGACGAACATGGACAGACAAACATAGAAGGGTTGAAGAAGCTATATCGATTACAATTTTAAAAATATAATGATAATTTGATTAAATTAAAAATATGATTAAAAATTAATTACACAAATCATTGCATTTTGCAATGAGGCAGCTCGAAGGAAGGCACCCGACCATCCTGGTAGAACCTTTTCTTCCCAAATCAACCTCACTTAATTGGAGCCAATCGCACTCAGCTTGCGCTCCACCGACTTCCATCTTTTCGCAAACATATCCCGTGACAGGCACTTCTTCTCCAGCCTGATCTTACTACTGAGGTGGTAACTAAAAAAGTTAACCAACCCCTGGCCGGAGACAAAGGTACCTGTCACTATACCTTTCACACGCGTCTTCCATACTGTTTCTTTCAGTATGGCTACTACGCAGAAAAAACAGGCCTTCCTTTCCCTGTTAAGGAA